>JAOWBR010129981.1:0-13943 GCA_028571145.1 Dionaea muscipula
TGAACCTCTATAAGTTTTGGTGTTATTTACATTTTTGCATTGCATAGCATATACACACACATAACAAGATTAAAACAATATCTTATACTTTGAAAACTAAACTTAAAAAGGGGCTATATAAATTTATTCACTGCACGACTTTGTTAAGTTTTTAAAAGTTTGAAAAACCTATAAGTTCATTCACCTCCCCCCCCTCTGAACTTATAGAGCCCCTCCTAGGGACCAACAAGGCCCGTACCTAATAACGGAGGTTATCGGACGCGGTGCTTACAAATTACAAGCACAAGACGGACGCCCGATTAACAACAGCTGGAACGCTACGCACTTAAAAAGGTACTACTTCTAAAAAGTGTAAAGTAAAGACGAAAGCATTACCAGATAAAGCAAAACAACATAGCAGAGTTATTACATCGAGAAGTTCAAAAAAAAAAAAAAAGATACCACCAAATGTTTTCTCCCCTCAAACACCGTCAAATATTTCCTAAATTGTCGAACTCACCTTCGATATCTTTACCAGCGATCGGCTGGATCCACATGCAGACTTTCAGTCTGACTGTCAGCTAGGTCCTCCTCAGGAGAAAGCTGCTCCATCTTCTTCCAATCCTCAATCGCCTCTTCCACATTCCATAAGATTGATTTCCCCTCTTTGAACTCTTTCATTAGCTCGGCCTTGGTCTTCACCATGGCCCTTACAGCAACGTCCTCGAGCTAGGTATACAAATCATCCACCCTCTTCCGTTCGGCTTCAAGATCTTGCTTTAGCCGATCTATCTCTTTTCCCAGCTTTGTCTCCTTCTCAGTAGACGTACGACACAAGTCCTTTAGCTCGGTTTTTAGGGAGCTATTGGAAGTGGATAAAGTTGAAATCTGTTGTCCTGTTGACTCATACGACTCTTTTAGAAAGACCGCTGACTACAAGACCTGTCCGAACGAAATAAAAAGGAATTAGTCCCGTCCGTACCAAAAGAATCCCAACCAAAAAGAATCTTTATCGTCTTACCCTCAAGGACTACTGCACGTTAAAGTCAGCAACCTCAGTCATACCCATTTCTTTATACCTCTGGGCATCCTTTGGGAAGACTATGCTTCCGATCGAATTGGAAAGGACACCAGGGTTCACAAAAATGGAGTCCTCCTCAGAAAACTTCAATGTAACGCTTCCTTCCACCTCGATAATTAGATCCTCTAGTTGGTCGTCCCTCTTCCTTTTCTGCCACACGGTCTCTAAGCTAGAGGCCCTCTTCCCCTTATCTTTCTTTCCGGAAATCTTCTACTTGAAGTTTGCGCTGGCATCTTTCAAGTTTGGTATGATAATCTTCCCCTTCGCCATCTCGTCCGCAAACACCCTCTCCTCGTCTGACAGAGGAGGGAACAGCGTCAAGTCATAACCGAAAACTTCGAACGACCTTAGGATAAATAAGTACAAGCTGTAAAGATACGGTAAAGGAGACCAAGTACCTCATGATAGCTCGACCGATCCCCAAAAACCGTACGACCTAAGGTTCTCTTTCGACAACTAGGCACTACAATCTCGCTCTTCAATCCCCAAACTCTCGATCGACTTCACAATCGCAATCGATTGATCGTAACCTCCGTACAGAATTTCCTTCACATCATCATCTGCAAAACATACATATAGATAAGTCTCAGTAAAATCGATTGTGCTGTTCTTAGCCAAGAATGATAATTACCTATAATCCTCCATTCGTACGGTATGCTTCCGCGATCGACATCCTCATAAATATCCCCTCTCACGAAAAAAATAATCTTTTCCCAGTCCTTGTCAGTCGTCGTGAGTCCATAAACCAAATGGTCTCTCCCCTTCTGACGATAAAAAGCATATCGACCTTTCTCAAAATCGTGCTCCCTAATGAAGTACGAACACCGAACGACATCTACGTCGATTCCCAACTTATAAATCTCCTCCAGAACGCATAAACCAAGCAACAAACGTTATCCGTTCGGCATCAACAGGCTCAGAGCAATTTCATAATAGTCTAAACAATCCCTGATCAAACGAGGGATTGGAAAACGCAGACCAAACCGCAAAGGAATCTCGTAAAAATTCGTTCAGCCCGGCGATTTCCAATCAACCCTATCTAGCAGACGTGGTGTCCTTAATTCGACCGATCCGGGGATGCCGTACTGCCTCCTAACCCTTAACAGTCCAGCCTCGTCAAAAACAAAAGGAGCCCTAGTAGGGAGAATGTCCTGCGGCGTCGTCTAAACCAGAGTTTCGTCCGATGGAGCTAACATCTCAAGGAGTGTCCTCCCTATTGGAACATCCTCATCGCTCCCACTAGTTGAAGTTTCCTATCTATCTGGGCTCGCCACTCGAGTAAAGCCGTCGAACGCTATCACTTCATCATCAATTTTTTTAAGGTCAACCGCAGTAACTTTAGCCCTCTTTCCTTTCCCTCTCCCCATAACTCTTATGTCGAGTAACTCTTATGGGGAGGCAATCCGGGTAACTCCTCTGGAAACACATCAACAAACTCACCCACAACAGGTATATTCATTAATTCACCCCTTTCATGTTAAGGATTAATCATATAAACCAACTGGGCTTGATTCCCCCATTAACTAGGACCAGGCATGGCAAAGCCATCACCATAGAATACAATGGGTTATGGTCCAAAAGCAGAAAAAGACACAAATATCCTTCCACAATCTACTGTAGCCCCATATGGCGATAGAAAATCCATTCCCAAATCTCTTGAAGAAGCCACATAATTTAGACCCATAAGATTTCTGGTTGTCCTTTTGCGCCGGAACTAGTTCCCTCACCAGAAGTAGGTTGGCTATGAAAAGTAAATATAGGTAAGGTCTGGGCACCAGATGCCCCACCAATATCTCCTCCCAGTTCTCTTTCTACCAAAAGAGCCCTTCTGGAACCTACGCACCCTCTGACTCTCCTTTTGAACCAGAGGGCCTACAAAGCGTGCCAAGGCAGTGAATTTCCGCTCATATTCTAGGACAGACATGTTTTCCTGAGTCAGTGCCAAGAATTCTTCCTCCTTTTGATCCTTCACTACTTGTGGAAAGTAGTGATAATAAAATACTTCCTCAAAACCTTTTCAGTCAATCTCCTCTTCATTACTCACCAAGATCCCGAGCATGGACTCCCACAAAAATTCAGCTTCTCCATGGGACATATAGGTGGCCAGACGGACCCAATCCTCCTACGGGCACTGGTTTCCTCCCAAAATCTTAGTGACATCCCGGTTCCATTCCTCTACAGCTATAGGATCCAGACCCCCACTAAAAGATGGTAGGTCTAGCCTTTTGAACTATTCAATGGTCAACCCAGGTTCTCTGGGTTGTGTCTGCTGCGTTGCCATCAAATTAAAGGCAGTGGTCATCTGCCCCATTATTTCATACATGGCCCTGGCTGGGTGGAAGTCAAACTCATCCCCATAATCTACCATTATACTTCCTACACGGGCAAGGCAGACAAACATTATTCAAGCAGCAACACCAAGCATATTAGACATTAAGTCCTACAACAATATCAACCTCAAACAATTCTCATCCTACTCCCTTGGCCACATGATAATTTAAAACCTCAAGCATGCTATCCGACAATACCATTTATGCTCTGATATCACTCTATCACGACCCAATCCCAAATTAACCACTAATTCAGGCTTAGACCGCGCCGATAAGGTCAACGCCCTAATGAGTCCTACGGAAGCTGATAAAGAAAAATAAATAAGATAAAAATAATCATAACTACATCACTCTCCCGACCCCATCGAAAAATCAAAAACCCAGGTAGAGCATTTTTCACAATCTCTAAAGCATGCAACAGTGGCACAAGGGTCTAAAATCCATAATACAGAACATAAATACAATACTACTGTCCAACTGAAAAGATAACATATCTAGCAGTCCTCAAAACTTTCTAAAATAGTGACATCCAAACTCGCAAAAATCACCTAAGTCAAGATCCTCCTCTGCAGATTGTTGTGATGCAGGTGGGAAATGTGAGTTTAACTTGTCAACTGGACGTGAGGAAGGATACGCCCAAATACCAAAGAAATTGTGCGTAAGCTTAACGCTTAGTAAGTACACAGGATAGTCCATGAGTATAAACTGCCAGTCGGCAATAGGCCCAAATATATATAGCAGGAATCAACAGGAGTATAGAGATGATATAACAGACAGTAGTAGAAAACCTCAGAGGCAAGGACTCAACAATAAACCATAGCTGGACATCAGGATATAACAGAGTATCAGAAACCTCACAAGATGCATGGAAGGAGATCACGACCATCAACAAGCCTCGTATACATACACACATAAATATCTCCAAATCCCAATAAGCTAATACATAGCCCTCATGCATCCCAAATCAGGCCATCACACAAGATACCAATATCACATAACATGAGCAATAGAAATGATCACACCACAAATATCATGCAAGATATGAGAAACATAAAGACCAGAAGTGTCATGTGCTACACAAGCTAGCCAACCTCGGAATACCTATCATGCAAGATACAAGAAATCAAGAAGAACAGGAGTGTCACAGCCCATATGGGCAGCCAACCACCAAACTCACCCTACTGCAGTGGGTCCACAATCATAATATCACAAAATCCCTCCCGTTGGCCTAGAGGAGCGGCCATGGCAAAAACAACACAAGCTCCTCCACGGGGGGCGATCGGCGTAGGCCAGTGGGGCGCGACCCTAACTCCCTACCCGACCCGACGGAGATCGAAGTAGGGCAAAGTGGATGGCGAATCCACCCCCAAGGATCCCGTCCCGATGGAGATCGAAGCAGGGCAAAGTGGTCCTCTAGTCCACCCCCAAGGATCCCGTCCCGTATCATCTCAATATCATCCATGGGCAACACGCCATAAGTCGATCCGAGGGGAGCTCAACCTCGTAGACACTATGACGATACATGACAAGATCACTCAGAATATGGTGGCTAAACATGTTTAAGTCCAGCTATGAAAAAATCAAGACCCTACAACATGCATGCTATTCCAACTTAAGACGGTAACAACATATGGTATCCACAATAACATATGATAGCAATAACCAGAATCACAACATGGTACACAGGACATAGCATGCTCCAAAGATAGCAATAAAGGAGGGTTAAGAATATATATATAAGAGTGATCAGAAAACTCATGAAGTAGAGGAATAGGAGGACTATCCGTATACTTACCTCCTCCTAGCCAATCACTCAATCCAAGCTAGGTTCTAGATTTGTGAGGCTTTTTGACCATTCACATACTTCTTACCTACATATATGAGTACGTATATATCTTATCAATCACTTATCGTAATAGTAAAATCTCCTTTTTATCGTTGTCCTTATATTATAATTATTAATATCCTCATTATTTAACCTGCTCTCCAAATAATAATCTCCATTATTATTTAGTCCACATCCTCCTTATCATTTATACGACAGGCAACAATACGGGTCAAGGTCTACTTTATTTACCTTACCTTTTTCATACACGTTACAATATAATTAGATAATACTTTTATATTTACTCCTTCATTTATTCACACAACTTTAACATAACATATTTCACATTTTCAATACATTTTATAATCCTCCTCACTTTATTCTATTCATACATTTAACATATAATATTTTATACACATCTACCCATTTAAATACTTACCACATCTTACACTTATTTGCATTATTACACCTCACTCATTATCATATTTATTCATTTATTCATTAACCCATTAAATATTTATTTTACAAATTTATACCATTGTCACACTTATATTTTATCTATTTCCCTATTTATTTATATTTATACATCATTATACCATCTTTATATATTACCCATCTGCCATATTTATTTATACTCTATATTTATACTCTTAATATATATTTATACCATTATACACTTACCTACCCATATACCCACACACATACATATCCACACACCCAACCCATGGATCACCGGATTTTGACCACTGTCCACCGGCAACCACTAGGACATCGCCGGCAGCGGCAGCCTGCTTCGGCGACAGCAACGGCGCTTGCAAGGGTCATAAACCCTTAGCCTCACCTTTTCCTCTCTCTAGCCAAGCTGCAGGGCAGCCCCCCCCCCCCCAGGTGGTTGTTCGCCGCCGACGACATCCCGCGGCATCACCGACCGACGACCAACTCCTCTAGTATCACTCACCAAGCCACCACCACCACGCAACCATCACCACTCAACCTAGCCACCACACACGGTGGCCAAAACCCCAAACACCAAAATTATCAACTTTTCACAAATCACCACAAATCTCACAAATCCAACACATAAATGAGTGGATCGGAGCAAGTAAGAAATGATTTGAGCTTTACCTTCAACGATCTGAGCTCCAACCGCTGGATTCGTCGGGATCTCGCCGGATTCGCCCACTCTCTTGGTTTCTCAATCTCTCTCTGTCCCTCTCGATTTGCCCAAAGATCTCGCCACCTTGCCTCTTCCTCGTCGCCGACAGTTGCTCCTCGGTGCTCCCGTGGTTGGCGCCGCCGTCGTGCTCGTCGAACAGCCCTCGATGGCTCCTTGTTAACGATGGCAGCACAAGAAGCAAAAACGGGAAAGAGGGAGAAGAGAGATAAGTGAGGAGAGATGATGTTTATTGGGGAGAGAGAAAATAAAATTGATTGGTTGAATTTGTGTGGTTGAGATTATAGGGTGGCAGGTTTCACGTGGGGAAAAAGAGCATCCAAGATTAGTAAGGGCATTTTAGGTACAAATGATTTAGCTAGTTTTTCATAATCAGCTATACACACATAACACTCACTTAAATTAAATTACACTCATTTAGTTTTTCCCCAACTAATCTATTAATCATCCATAATATCTTATTTAATATTTAATTAATCTTAATTACCCTCGATAATTATTATTTATTGTTAATTGCATGACGGGACGTCACATAATGCATGGATGTTCCTCCCAGGATGTGAGAGGGATATTGATGTGCCAGGGCGCCTTGTATTCATCTTCTTCTGCTCAAAATAATCATCTGTCGCCACCGTTGCTGCTGACACTAGGCGCCGTAGAGTTCCTCCCGCCATGGCACCAATAGCCTCTATCCTTTCAATGGAGTCTCGTCAGCTTTTCAAACTTGGCATGGAAGACCAGGGCATCATGGAAGACATCATAGACGATCATGGCGCCGTAGTATCATAAGGGTTTATCCAAGAAGAGAGACCGTCGCCACTGGAGGTACCACAGGAGGTATGCTACAAGAGGTCCATGACATTCACGTGATTCAAGGCATCATCTACATCCCAATGATATGCTCATTCATCCACAACAAAGATTCAAGCAAGGAATCAAGCCAATTACACACATGAGATTAAAAATCTCACCTTTGGTTGAGGATGTCAAATCCCTGGTTCCAAGTGGTATGGATCTTATTCTCCTCAAGTTAATGATCCCTCTCCAAGCTTCCTTACTCTAAGATCTAGCTCCAAAAGGGATGAAAATGGAAGGAGAGATGGTGAGAAGAAGAGAAGAAGAGTGGTGTGGGGGATGAGGGAGGATTGATCAAGGAAGAAAGAGGGGAATGAGGAGTGGTCAAAAGGGTTTATGGGAATAAATCCTATAAAACCTAAGTGAGGGCAAAAAGGTCATTGCACATGTCCATCCAAATTGAGCCAAAATCAATCCAAGGTCAAGAATTGGGTTTTAACAGGTTTTGAACCCATGTTCACACACAAAAAATTCATCCCTCCAACCATTAGACTAAACTTGGTTTTCAAGTTCAAAATTGAACCGGTTTATTAAAAACACGGGTCGTGACACAGTAAACCATAGGAATGGAATTATTATTATTGAATTGTCTTCTAGTTTTTTTTTTTTTTAGGAGATTTTGGGTGTTTTTTAATGTAGTATCATTTTGGTTTTATTTGGGATCTCTATAGTTACTCATTTATCGAAAAATGTATAGTTCTGTTGTACTAATAATAGTTTTTTGATATCCAAACTATAATGAGTGTTTCAATTGTTTGAAAAACCTTTTTGTAGAGCCACCGAGTTGTCAAATGAGTTATTCAAGAAATTCTAACCGAAGAAATCAAGTAATATTTTTAACAAATTCATCGGACATCTGAAAATCAAGTTGTTTCTAATGAAATCGAGTAGTTGGATAAGCCAATGCGAAAGCTAATCATGCCTTGGCACGGGCCTACGCTAATTTAGTTATATGGGTATAGAAGGAGTTGAGGATTATGCATTTCTTCCTAATTATTCTCATTGTTGTCGGGTGATAGGATGATTGTTTTCTATTAATTACGGTTATGCAAAACTAATACAAACGTAATTGGAATTGTTGTGAACTCGATTTGATTATATTATTGAAACAGTGTAGGATTCAGATGAATAATATCACCAATTTTGCGAGTTGCTCCAAACCAAGTCACTAATAAACTCACGACCACACACACGGAGGTGAATTGCAGTTATTTTTTTCTTCTTCTGTGGAGGAAAGGACGTGACTTCTGTCTTGACTTCTGCCTTGTTACCTAGCAGCATTGAGAATATCACATTTTCTAGATATGGGCCGAAGCCCAAACTTATGTAGATGTTTCTGGAACCACCCATTTTGGCATTTTTCTCTCTCCTTTCGCATCTTTTCTTCAAAACCAAAATCCCCTTCTTTTTGCTTTCTCGTTTCTTATCTTCAAGTTCAACCTCTCGCTCGCCCTTTCTGCTCCTGCAACGATACTCGCCCACCCTCCGCTGCTACCATCTCCAGAAACCCTAATCTTTCTCCTCCTCAATTGAACCACAAAAATGGCGTCATTGGCAACACAATTTCACGTCTTCATGCCCACACAGTTCACAACCTCAAGGCACAGGAATTCAAATCTCGTCTTCTTCCGTCCTAGGACGGCGGCGGTTGGGCTTCCGAAGTCTTCGTTCCTTACGCTGAGGAAGGGCAGCAACGGCTGTAGAAGGAGTGCCGTCGTTGGACCGATGAGGGTTGTGGCGGAGAAGGTTGTGGGGATTGACTTGGGGACTACGAACTCGGCCGTGGCCGCGATGGAAGGTGGGAAGCCGACCATTGTGACGAATGCTGAGGGGCAAAGGACTACGCCTTCGGTGGTGGCGTATACTAAGAATGGGGATAGGCTGGTTGGGCAGATTGCCAAGAGGCAGGCAGTGGTGAACCCGGAGAACACGTTCTTCTCAGTGAAGAGGTTCATCGGGAGAAAGATGGCAGAAGTTGATGAAGAGTCCAAGCAGGTTAGCTATCGCGTTGTAAGGGATGAGAATGGGAATGTCAAGCTCGAGTGCCCTGCTATTGGGAAACAGTTTGCTGCCGAGGAGATTTCTGCTCAGGTGAATTTGTGTTGTCTCTTTCAGGTGTTTATAGTTTAATTGCGTGAATTCAAGCTCTGTCATAGTTTCTCTTACATTAATTTGCAATGGTAAGCAAGCTTTCAATTCTGCTGTAGTTTTCGTTCTTGTGTTTTGTTGTTGCTTTGATTTATGCAGAAGTCCTCGCGTTGCAAATAAGTGATTGAACATTTGTATACTTATTCAGTTTATGAAGATAAACATTGGGTATTTGATTGATTAGAACTAAGTATTTGAGATTGGAACTCCGATTTGGATGATTCTGTTTAAAGGTGCCGATTTGGTTTTCAGTATAGGTACTTTGCATCGTTGAAGCAAATGTAAGGTCAATAGATTAAAAAGGCCAGTAGGATTATATATGTCAGGGTGCTATGAGGGTCTTGGTGGATCATCCACTTTGCTCGGGGAAAGATCCATTGATATTTCCTCCATGGTTTTAGATTTCTGGACTACTAGTAGGGTTGCTTATTTATGGGATCCGATGAGTGGTCATCAGTATTGAATCACGACATTGGATTAAATAGAGGGGAGCTGGAGGAAGGGGAGCTAGATTGTTCAAGTTTCAATTTGAGTTAATCAGAAAAGGATTTCATCTAATTGTTGAACCACTCCAGATCTTCTGTTTGACAGAAACGTAAATGCAGATGTTGAGCAGTGTTGGTTCACCTAGCTATTCACTTTAAAAGTGTTATCCGACAAATCTAAATGTCAGGTGCAGGATTATGGTGCGGTTTTTTATGTTCATAGTTGTAGCATGATAATAGACTCTGACTATAATGTAGTCAGTTTATATAATCTAATGTTTTTTATGTTCATAGTTGTAGGAGCAGTGCTGTTTTTCTATGTCGCGTCATTGGATTTTCAGTGCCATTGCATATGTTTGGGGTGATTGAATACTTTTTCCATGCATGGTGTTGACCATTCTGTTTTGCTGTTTCAGGTGTTAAGAAAGCTTGTGGATGATGCGTCAAAGTTTTTGAATGACAAAGTGACAAAAGCTGTAGTGACGGTGCCTGCTTACTTCAATGATTCTCAGCGGACTGCTACAAAAGATGCTGGACGAATTGCTGGCTTGGAAGTTCTTCGTATCATCAATGAACCTACTGCTGCCTCATTGGCCTATGGGTTTGAGAAGAAGAATAATGAGACCATCTTGGTTTTTGATCTTGGTGGTGGTACTTTTGATGTTTCAGGTAAATCAGCAATTTGTGAATAATTAATATTTGTGGTTATTACTGACTGTTTATTTGTTTGTTGAAAGTTTTGTTCATGTGGATATCATCGCTCTCGTGCATCTTAACAGCATATTAAAGCAGCTAATTCTGTGAATATTTATGCAGTAAATGAAACATTTTTGCAATGGTGTACTTTACTTTTTTCCTCTTTTTTGTAAGCTTTACTGAGCTTCTAATTGTCAATAAGAGATGTCATTTTAATTTTTTTTGTCAACAGTCCTTGAGGTTGGTGATGGTGTGTTTGAAGTGCTTTCTACTTCTGGGGATACTCACCTTGGGGGAGATGATTTCGACAAGGTGAGGACAAAGTTAATGGTCGATGATTGTTCTATTTGAAATCTCAATCTTGTGTTGTAGCTTGTGAACGCTGATAATCTGTCATGCCTTGACATTTGGGCAAATTTGTTCTTATCTTTTCTCCCATGTGACATATTAGGTAACCCAAATGTTTTCCTTGTCTATTGAGCAGAGAATTGTCGATTTTCTAGCTGTAAACTTCAAAAGAGACGAAGGCATTGATCTACTGAAGGACAAACAAGCACTTCAACGTCTCACTGAGACAGCTGAGAAAGCCAAGATGGAGCTGTCCTCTTTGACTCAAACTAATATTAGGTCTGCACATAATTACTGGTTTCTAGGTTGCTTTCATATTGCTGCATTTATCAATTTTAACTGGTATACATATTTTCTTGTGACAGCTTGCCCTTCATCACTGCTACTGCTGATGGTCCCAAGCACATTGAGACTACTTTGACGAGGGCCAAGTTTGAAGAACTATGCTCGGATCTCCTTGATAGGTACTCTATTTGCTTTTATATCGATATGTCGAGGCTATGTTGTAGTTACATCTCATCATTTATTCTCCATTTGTTTGTTTGTCACTGCCACTGGCAAAATTTGGTGGAGATTCATCTTATTTAACTGTGGTTTGATTCATTACTTCTGTTTTTTTATTTTTGTTCTTTAGATTGAAGACACCTGTGCAAAATGCACTGAGGGATGCCAAACTCTCCTTCAGTGATCTAGATGAAGTGATTCTTGTTGGTGGATCGACACGTATCCCAGCTGTAATAGAGTTGGTGAAAAAATTGACTGGAAAAGAGCCTAATGTCACTGTCAATCCTGATGAAGTGGTGGCCCTTGGTGCTGCTGTTCAGGTCTCTTTATCTTCCTGGTTAGGATGATTAGCTGCAACTCTGGGGTTGAGCATCTTTTTGCTCATCTGTTTCATAATCTGATTCAACAAAGGTCTGTTCTATTGCAGGCTGGTGTTTTGGCTGGGGACGTAAGTGACATTGTCCTCTTAGATGTGACCCCACTATCGCTGGGTCTGGAAACCTTGGGTGGAGTTATGACAAAGATCATTCCTAGGAACACAACCTTGCCCACTTCTAAGTCAGAAGTGTTCTCCACAGCTGCTGATGGCCAGACAAGTGTTGAGATTAATGTCCTCCAGGGTGAGAGAGAGTTTGTTAGAGATAACAAGTCTGTTGGCAGCTTCCGTCTAGATGGAATTCCTCCCGCTCCACGTGGTGTTCCCCAAATTGAAGTTAAATTTGATATTGATGCCAATGGGATTCTCTCTGTGACTGCTATTGATAAGGGGACGGGGAAGAAACAAGACATTACAATCACCGGTGCCAGTACTTTACCCACCGATGAGGTATATTTCCTTACCTTTTTCCTCGGTGAATTGTTCTGGTGTGATTTTTTTGTAAATATACCAATTGGGAAGAGTTGAGATTAGGTTATTTCTGGAATTTACACTTGGTCTTTCTTCATTGATTGTCACCCTAATAGTTTGTTTTCTTTGTCCTGGGAACTGTAAACTTGGGGATTGAATACGAATAAGGATATTGTTTGTGAAAAGTCACTCATCTTGTCAATAGTGTGTCCCAATTTAGCTCTGGGGGCTCTGCAGAAGGGTTGATATCTCCAACAAAGCTGAATTCTAGTCCGAGTTTTAATCCTGTTTGATACTTTCTGTTGCCCTGCAGTCATGAATTGCAACCATCTTTAGCAATAAAGATTCTGCACCGGCTGTGTGTTATCTCCTGTACCTATATGGTTACGACTGTGTGTAGCTTTGTTACTTCCCTGCTGTTTCCATCATTCCATGCGTCATTTTATATCTGATTATGTCAGTTTTGTAGAAGGCTGGCTATGCCTGTGGTAAAGTAACATGCTCTTAATCTTTTTGCTAATGATGGATGCTTTTCTGACAATTTGCAGGTGGAGAGGATGGTCAAGGAAGCTGAGAGATTTGCCAAGGAAGACAAGGAAAAGAGGGAGGCCATCGACACCAAGAACCAGGCTGATTCTGTAGTTTACCAGACGGAGAAACAATTGAAGGAACTTGGTGACAAGGTTCCTGTTCCTGTCAAGGAGAAGGTTGAAGCAAAGCTTGGAGAGCTGAAGAGTGCCATTGCTGGCGGCGAAACACAAGTCATCAAGGATGCCATGACGGCACTTAACCAGGAGGTTATGCAGCTTGGTCAATCCTTATATAACCAGTCAGGAGCTGCTGGTGCTCCAGGCACCAGTCCTAGTCCTGGAGGTGAGTCAGGCCCTTCAGCCTCATCCGATGGAGATGTAATCGATGCAGACTTCACAGATAGCTAGTAGGAGAGAGACTGCTGGAGCCAGGAGGTGAGATTCTTACTATTGGACTACAGCACTGCATAGCGAGCATAATCTGCGTTGGAAATGAGCGCAAAATGTCAGAGGACTGTTTTTCGTTCATACAAGTAGATATAAGAGTGAAAAAGACGTAGTTCCCTTGCAAGAGGTATTTGGCTGGGTTTAGCAACAGCCATTTATTGCTTGTGGTCATGGTGGGATTTTATGCTGTGAAGTAGATTTTTGTACCTTGTATTGAGCACGTTAGCGAAGTTCATCATCATTTTTGCATCTTGAAAATTCCGAGGGCGGTTCATTCGCAGAACCTTCTAAGGATGAACATCAAAGTCTCGGTTCGATTGGGATGGAGATGACTTCGGCCGGCGGAGAGGATGCGGTCGGTTCGGGGGAGTAAAAGGTGATTCGAAGGTGATTTCGATCTGTTTCAAAGAGAACCTGAGAGGGTAAGAGTAAACATGTCAGAGGGTATCCTGAGGTGTAACTATAGGGAGATCGTTCCGATGTTTAAGTTAGCATGTGTCAGAGGGTTTTCTGCGTGCGAGGAGAACCGAGAAAGAGTAGGAAAAAAGAGAGATCGTTCGAGGTTAGACAAGCGGACGAGTATCGTCGAATGAGCGTACGATCGAGAGAACGTAAGGTCAAGTGAACCGAAGCCGGACTGAGCGAGGTTGATGATACTCCTGGAAAATCCCGGGGGCGGTCGGCACCTAGGACC
>JAOWBR010130092.1:0-13942 GCA_028571145.1 Dionaea muscipula
CTACATCCACCCTGGACTGTCCGACAAAGAACCAGCCTTCCTATCAAAAGAAAATACAATGAGTCCCTCAATCTGAAACATGTTCTAACTCAAAGCCTGAAGAACAAATCTCCTAGTCCAGAGACCATGTCCCGATGCACAAGATAATCACACGAAAATGCATGGTTGCCAGCTACAATGGTTTACTATCCTTTGGCTGCATCTGCAACATGGCTGCTCCATCAAAATATGCTCCATCAGAGCCCCATGTCAATGATAATATATGAGTCTTTAGCAAGCTCGAACTTGAGCCCATCCCATCCAAAAAAAAAAAAAGACGTCCAGGAATCCTTACCAAGACCCAACCGCTTCCAAAGGAAGAGGAAACTGACTCCTATAGTAGAAAAAAGAAAATCAAAGAGCAGGCCTTTCCAACCACACCAGCTCTCATCCACCTACTCCCTCACCCCCGTGATCACCAAACTCAAAATACAAGAGGCAACACTCTAATCCCGCTCCCTCACCACAATGAACCCACCTCTCCTTTTATCCCCTCAAAGAATAGAAATCTCACCTTTTATATCCCTCGCACTAGATAATCTCTCACACCCACTCCCGACCCGAACCCCAGAAAAAAACCAACCCCATGAATATGAACAAATCTTTACAGAATATCATCTATGAAGTGAATTCAGAATCAATGCATAGAGAACTAGAGCCCACCGCTTGATAACCCCTCCAAGTGTCGCATCCAAGAAAAGGAGCATGCACCTCCTAATGTTTATGCATCATCCAACCATCCAACAAAGGCATCCATCGGCTCAGGATCACCGGTAGCTAGGCCCAAGAACGACGCAACTGAACCCTCCTCAGCTGGAAATCATCTACTTAGTTAATAGTTAGCAGTTAATGGAGAGAATATCTCCCCACTATTAGATAGTAGAGGAGATTGTGGGATGTGAGGATCTCCCCATATAATCTGTTTAGAGAACAGAGAATGAGACGGACGTTCTTTTTTCTCTTACAAATTACACAGAGAGAAACACGAGGAGGTCAGATGAGATCTATTCGTGGCCCGATCAATTCAAAAAAACTGTACACACATGCTTACGCAGATTAAGATATTCAAAAATTGAATAGTACTAATCCTGTGATTTATATGATTGAATACCAACAGATATATATATAATGATTTTTTTAATGTTGATGAAAATTAGATAAATGAATAGTAAAAGAGAGATATATTCATTTTGTGGTGTTTGGCGACGTTCATTCCGCGCATTATCAGTTTGGATGGTGTTCGGGATCCTTCAGTGATGAATTGGAGGTGTTCGGGATGGATTATGATGTGTTTTGGTGTGAACATGGGCGTGTCCATGGATAACATGGCCGTGTGCGGAGGTATGCATTTGTGCGCTGAGCCTGGGGAGAACACGGGCAGGGGTTTGGACATGGGCGTGCTGACGATGATTTTTTTCGAGATTTTATTTATTTAAAGCCTTTTGCGATACACGGTTTGTGAGGTCTTTTGAAAACTCTAGTAGGCATCCTCCATTGTCGGGAAGGGGTTTGGAGGTCGGCACCAACAACATCCGGAGACACAACAGAGATTCTAGAGCGTTGAAGAGATTTGTCCGACCATTCCTTTGGTCCGTTTCTGGTACACTTTGGGTTTGGGGTTAGATTAAGGTGTTAGCTTTAGAGTCAATTGTAATCCTTTTGGTTTCTATTCCCTTTGTAAACGCTCTGGTTAGTAGATCTCAGTTTTCCGCCGTTTATTTGATTATTTTCTTGTTTTTTTCTTCTCCCTTTTGATTAGTTGATTCTTGACTTGTTTTTCTTCTGATTTTTCCGCTGCGTTGGTGGCGTCACATTCGTGTGGCGCTCCTATCGTGTGTTTGGTCATAACACATTTTACACTATTTGCCAAACAAAAAATATGAAAGAAAATTAAGATATATCAAATCATTGTTTTGATAGCTTTCGTTAGATCTGAGACGAGCAAAAACTAATACGCCCTTCAAATTTTTTTGGTCCTCCCATTTTTTATAGTGGACCCCACCTTATTTTTTCTCTATATTGTCAAACCACTTTTTTGACATATTAATCTCCTTCTATAAAAATCACTTCAAATGGACTCACCCTATAAATATAATACCCCCTCAATATCTTATCCCATTTATATAGCTCATCTTATACACCATCCAATCGACCCTTAATGCTTTTACACTAAGTAGTAAGAGTGCGTCAGATATCTCTACTCTAAGTAAGGCGTTATCTCCGACACTATGTCGTCACTTGTAATTTCCAACTTCTTGTTTGACCCATTTGAATGGGGAATACTTTGCCGAACCCAAGTAATCCTCCATTTATTTTCAACCTAAAAAAAA
This sequence comes from Dionaea muscipula, assembly GCA_028571145.1. Classification (NCBI taxonomy): domain Eukaryota; kingdom Viridiplantae; phylum Streptophyta; class Magnoliopsida; order Caryophyllales; family Droseraceae; genus Dionaea; species Dionaea muscipula. The sequence continues at coordinate 2,370 of JAOWBR010130092.1, forward strand.
AACTTTGAAAGATTTAAAAAAACTAAAACTCACAAATTTTGTGGTAGAGAATTCATCCGAGACTAGTTAAGAGAATTTTGTAGCAGTGTTGTAATAATCTTTATGGTGCCTTTTGGTATAACACCCGCAGTTGATCTCTTGTCTTCTTGGATGGTTTGAGTTTCTATTTTGGTGGTGTTATATGATTTCCAATGAGATGGAGTACGTACTTAGTAGGGATGTTGTTTTATTTTTGAATGATTCTTTTTACACCAAAGTTTTTATTGTAATTGTGTGACAGTACGATTGCAATAAATTTTTCATTTTTGTCGATAAAAAAAGAATATTTATGTTCTCCAGTTTCCCAATCATTTTTCCATTCGAGCTCCGCATACAGCAGTTCCTTGGGTTAGCGTGCCTCGAGCATTTTTGATCCCATGCATGTTATTTATCCGTATAATTTATTGGTGCATTTTTACGACACTATTATCACCCTATCACCTACTAAGAGAACCTTCATAATAAAGCTGGATTTCTACGTACCGACTCCCATTATAATAGCTCATTATGCAGAACAAATAATCATGCGTAAGTTTTTTTTTTTTTTTTGTTATTGATGAAATTGATAAATTACATCAATATAGAGAGTGAAGAAGAAAACCAGCAATCTCCAGTGATAAAAATCAATCTATACAGATCAAACTCGATCCACCCTGAGAAAAACCAATAGTTACAAAAACATAATCATGCGTAAGTTACTAAATAAAAATAGTAACAGGTCATGAGTAACATTTTTTTTTGATCGATAAAAGAAAATATATTGATAAAATCGATTGATTACATCAAAATATTCGAATGAGAATCAAAAAAAACCAAACATTTCGTAGTGGTAGGACAACATCTAAAAAGACAATTCTGATCCATCCTAGAAACCGATACGGAAATCCAAAAACCTGCCATGCCGTGTATGCGTCAATCAAAAATCTAGGTGACTCGAACTCCAATCAACCATTCACAAGTCTGCAAGGGTCCCCCTAGAGGAAACCAAAAGGTCATCACCTTAAGGACGGGCCAAGGCCGCAAGCGGTCTCGACCGTCGAATATCCCGATCCTCCAACTCCGTGATCCTTGAAATGGCCCCCTCCTCTTTTGCTATATATAAACACACTGTGTGTAATTATTCGGAGACATTACAAGGCCACCAAATTAAAGGATATTGGGCCTAACGTATGATCATGAGCCTCATCCGTTACAAGAGTTGATTGAACAAATAATGTGTAGGCGGGCTAAAAAGCCTTTGAATTTCAACATGGACCTGTTACCGGCCCCATAATATCAAGAACAAAAAATCAGTGTATTTATTTCTTATTGAAAAAAAAAATTGTTTTATTCAATGCGTCAAATATATGATACGAATTAATTAACTAGGAGCTCATGTGCCACCGGGCATGATATTTTAAGGCTCATATCAAAAATCAATTGTCAATAAAAATAATAGATCAAAACCCTTATAAACTATCTTCCAAGTTAAGTTGTATTTTTATGTATACAAGTTCCATAGGCGACAAGAATGGCGACAAGAAAAGGGACGTCGAATGCAAATACATCTTTCTGGACACCGGTGATGGATGCGCGCAAACACCGATCTCGGTCACGAACGAAGCCTTTGGGACCAGTGGTGACACTCTTTTTGGACAATCTTCCTGAGCTTCTGACAGCAAAGGATCTCTTTATGCTACTAAACAAATCGGCGGTGGTTAGTGATGTCTTTATCCCAAGGAAACGAAGGGTTGTCACAAACTCAAGGTTCGGCTTTGCAAGGATAAAAGGGTACTCTGATGCTGAAATGTTGATCAGGAAAGTGAATGGTCTGTGGGTTATGGATCAAATGATTGTTGTTAAGGAGGCTTTTGGTAGATCTACATCGATGGCCAGGAATCGGCTAGCTACGGATAGAAGGGCACGTCCTCAGAGGACTAAACCTACTTTTATGCCTAGTGTCAGGGAGAGTGCGCATTACAGGTCAAGCCAAACAAAGTCATATGCAGATGCACTAAGGGGAAAAAGGGCCGGTGGGGATGGTCATGCGGTGAGGGGAATTCATGTTGAGGAAGAGCGAACTCAGTGGTTGTATTGCTCGTTGCTCGGTGCTCTATCAGATGAGCAAGATGTGGAGGCTTTTAAGGATCGGTTCCTCAGGACTCAATCTCTATCTTTTCAGTTGACTGACTGCGGAGGGAGATTATTGATCCTCACTTTTCAAGACAAAGAAGCGAGGGAGAGAGCTCTTAAGGGTGAAATGGCGTCAAGGACATGGTTCCGATGGTTGAAACCATGGTCCAATGAGTGCAAACCGGGTGAGCTACGTGATGCATGGCTTAAGTGTTCAGGATTGCCTCATCAACTATGGAATCAGGAAAACCTGGCGAGGGTTGGGATGCTATGGGGGGATATCCTTTCGGGAGGTCACATTCTCAAGATGGTGGCTCTGGCGTTTGGGTGGATCAAGGTACGAACTAGTGCTCTGCAACCAATATCTCAAGATGTCAACCTGCTCAACAATGGAGTGTCGATTCGGGTGCATGTCACAGAAGAAACGACGTTCAATCCGGAGCAGTGGGTGTTGGGGTTCTCGCCGGGAACGCAAACTGCCGATGACTATGGTGGTCGGAGAGGAAAGGGGGAGGAGAGGCATGGGTTGTCCAGTCAGAGGCATGGGTTGTCCAGTCAGAGGTCACACGTCTCGGATTCTCGGATATCTGCGGGGTCAAGGGAGGTGGCAGCAAGTCAGGAGATTTTGGGTACACTGTTGGGTAGAGCGGACTCGGGTATCAAGAATATGGGTACATTGGTGGGGGCGGACTCTAGTTTCAAGATTGGGGGTACGTGTGTGGCGGCGACTCCTGCAGATACGGATAATGGAAATGGAATTTCAAATTCACAGGCTTTAGGATTTGCGTCGAATGTAATCGTTCCTTTTGTCCCTGATGTTAGTGTGAACACGGATCGTGGTCAACTGGTAGTGGATTTGGGCCGAGCCTTTGGCCCAATACCGTTGATACACAATAATTCTGCGGGAACCTCGGATGGCCCATCAGATGTAGGGGGTCACGTGGCCCATGAGCAGGATATGGCGGCCCGGGAACAGGATGCAGAACCTCTGAATATGGTGACGTCTAAGATAACTTCTAGGGTTCAACAGCGGGTCTCAACAACAATGCTCAATTCGCAGGAGTACATCACTAATCTGGGATCCCAGGGGCGACTACTGGGCGAGACTTCAAATGAGAGACCATTCGTGGCCTTCAATGTCAGGGGGGCTGGTGTCAAAAAGAAGAGAAAGGGGGTTATCGTTAGAGCGGCAGCAACGGCTACTGTGGGGAGGCGTTCGGAGATGGTGGTGCAGAGAGAGAGGGAGCTTCTACAGGAGGCAATGTCGGCGTGGGAGATGGGCAAACGGCTGGGTTTAAAGGCACCTTTTTCAGATGAGGAGGCAATTCAGAGGATCTTTGGGCTAGAGCTCAGAGATGCTATGGGGACGGAGGTCTCGAAGTAGTCTCGTCTCCGGGGTCAGTGGCTCAGGGCACATGTATCGCATCAAGCAGTGATGAAAGTTTTAAGTTGGAATGCAAGGGGTCTTGGTAGATTGGCGAAGAGGCGCTATCTGCGGAGCCTGATCAAACAGTGGCAGGTGGATCTAATCCTCATTCAGGAAACAAAGAGAGTTTCAACCGATGATTTTTTTGTACGATCGGTATGGCCGTGGAATAGTTTCGATTTCACTTATATTGATTCTAATGGTCTCTCGGGTGGTTTGCTGTGTGTGTGGAATCCCTTGGTTTTTTCTTTGAGTAACAGTGTGGGAGCAAGAAATTTTATACTGATACAGGGAAGGGTGAACGACTCCTTTGAATGCAGCTGTGTCAATGTATACGCACCGAATGATCAGCAAGGCAAACTGAGACTTTGGAATATTTTAGTTGCGGTTAAGGGTGGATTTCTGGCCCCGTGGTGTGTTGCCGGTGACTTCAATGAAATTACCAAGCTCAGTGAATCCAGGGGATGTAGCGGGAGAAGAGCAGGGATGACGGCATTCAACAACTTCATCAATAGTTTGGCTTTAATTGATCTTCCGATGGATGGTAGACGGTTTACGTGGGGCTCATCTGAAGGAGGGCAAAAGTGGAGTCGGCTTGACCGTTGTCTACTACAGCCAGAGTGGATGGATTTATTTGGTTACAAGCAAATTGGTCTTTCCAGAATGCATTCAGACCATTGCCCGGTCTTGTTGATTAATGATTCAAGGGATTGGGGCTCAAAACCATTTCGTTTCTTGGACGCTTGGACAGTGCACAAGGATTTTCTACCACTGGTGCGTTCTAGTTGGGATTCTACCGATGGTCAAGGATTTGCTGGTTTTGTGTTGTTCAAAAAATTGCAGAAACTATGAGAGGATTTAAAGAACTGGAACGTGAATGTGTTTGGCCATGCCGACTACAAAGTGCAACAGCTAAAGGCGAATATAGCGACATGGGATTGCACGGCTGAGTCACGGGATTTATCTGCGGACGAGCTTGATACACTCCGAATGCTGAGGGCGGACTTGAAGAAGTGGGAGATGATTCAGTTTCGAATATGGGCTCAGAAGTCAAGAGTGAGATGGCAGGTGGATGGAGATTCAAACTCTAAGTACTTTCATTTAATGGCCAACATTCGAAACAAAAGGAATGTGTTGCATTCCCTTACAGTTAATGGGTCTCTACTACTGGAACCGCTTGCGATCAAAGGCGAGGTTCAGAGACATTTCCAAGGGCTTTTCACTGAGTCATGGCATGTCAGGCCGTGTTTTGAAGCAGTGGAGGGAAATGTTATTGACTCGATCACGGCGGCTCAGGAGATCTGGGGGGCAGTTAAGGGGTGTGCTGCAGGCCGCGCTCCGGGTCCAGATGGGTTCTCAATGGGGTTTTTTCAGAAATGTTGGAAGATTGTAAAACAGGATTTTCTCCTATTATTTGATCAGTTCTTCAGGAATTCGGAGTTGCTGAGTGCCTTGTGTCATTCTTTTGTCACATTGATTCCCAAAAATGATAACCCGATCGATCTAAATGAGTATAGGCCAATTTCTCTCATCGGAAGCATTTACAAGATTATTGCCAAAGTTTTATCGGCGCACCTAAAGCCTCACATGCAGTTACTGATTGGTGAGACGCAGTCCGGTTTTATGGAAAGGAGGCATATCCATGATGGCATCTTCATTGCAAATGAGGTTATCCATTTTCTCAAGGCGTACAAGAAGCGTGGACTGGTAATCAAGCTGGATTTCGAAAAAGCCTACGATTCAGTTAATTGGAACTATTTGGAGAAAATGATAATTCTCATGGGCTTGGGGGGTAAGTGGATTGGATGGATCATGGCTTTGGTTAGGAATGTCAGGTGTTCAGTGCTTGTTAACGGATCGCCGTCTGGGGTGGTTAACATGGAGAGAGGATTACGGCAAGGAGATCCTTTATCTCCATTTCTCTTTAATATTGCGGCCGAGGGGTTGAGTTGGGTGTTGAAGAAGGCCAAGGCCCAAGGTTTTATTAATGGATTGCAACTTCGAGATTGCGGAATCAAGGTTACGCATCTTCAATATGCGGACGATACTTTGTTGTTCTGTGATGCGTCGGTTACTGAGGTTAGGCATATCAAGCGAATCCTGCGATGTTTTGAGGCTATGTCTGGTCTTAAAGTAAACTTCTCCAAATCGTTTCTATGCAAGTTTGGTGTTACTACTGAGGAGGGTAGAGTGTTGGCTGACATTCTTCACTGCAAACAGCAAAACCTGCCTTTCAGCTACTTGGGCATGCCATTAGGGGCGAATCCCAGGCTACATAACACGTGGAGGCCACTAGGTTATAAAATAAAGATGCGACTGGCGCCTTGGAGGCGGTCATTTCTTTCCTTTGCAGGCAGGTTAGTTTTAGTTAAGTCGGTTTTAGCAAGCCTCCCAATCTACTATCTCTCTCTTTTCAAAATGCCGGTGGGGGTGGCTAAGGAAGTGGACAGGATACAGGCCAATTTTCTATGGGGAGGATCGGCTACCAAATCAAAGATACACTTGGTGAAATAGGAGAAATTAACTTGGCCGATGCATAGGGGTGGGCTTGGCATCAGGAACATTAGGGATGTGAATGTATGTCTATTGTACAAATGGCTGTGGAAATTTATTAAGGAGAAGGTTACACTTTGGGGGAGGGTGGTTCGTGCAATAAACGGTTTGGACCTTCATTGCACTGTCGCTAGTGTTTCTTTCACGACAAAGACCTCAATTATGTGGAAAGATATCTTCTACCTGAGTGCTGGCAGCCAACCGTTATCTCAGGTCTTCTTTGCCAATTTTATTTTCAAGGTTGGAAACAGACTAACCTTTAGATTCTGGAAGGATCCGTGGCTTGGAGGTGTGCCGTTAATGGTGTCCTTTCCTCGGCTCTTTTCAGCTGCTCTAGATCAAAATGCAGCACTGGCCGAGTACTTCACATTATCGCAGCATGAGCCGGCATGGAGACTAGCTTTCTGGTGTCCTCTAAGAGCATGGCAGGAAGAGTTACTGGTGGAGTTAATGGATCGGTTGCAGACTTCTGTCGTACACAGGTTATATGACTTTAATGATCAAATTGTATGGGCCGCTGAGCCTAATGGAGTTTTCACTGTTCGGTCTTTGTATCAGCATCTTCAAGTCAATAGGGGAGTGGATATTCCTTGTCTAACAGTGATGTGGTCACGCCTGGCACCACCGCGAGTAAGACTGTTTTGTTGGTTAGCTTCGTGGCGGAGAGTAAAGACCCGTGCTTTCCTTCATCATCTGGGATTTCTGGGACAGGGCACTAATCTGTTGTGTGCTTTTTGTCAGCAAGTGGAAGAGGAAGTCGATCATTTGTTTATACATTGCCACGAGGTTTGGATCATCTGGACTCGATGTCTTCGTTGGTGGGGTGTTCAGGGGGCTCTACCTGGATCGGTAAGTGGATTGTTGGAGTGGTGGTCAGGATGGAAGATGAAAAAGCATTTTAAGGGGATTTGGCGTGCGATTCCGAGTGTGGTACTTTGGTTCATCTGGAAATCGCGCAATAGGTTAGTGTTTGATGGGCTTCTACCGGATTGGGACCGTATCTTGGAGAACATCTTTTTCACTCTGGATTTGGCCTTTAAGTCGACTAAGGTGGGGAAGTGCTACTCTATTACTTGTATTATCCATCAATGGAGGAATCTGTTAGATGGTGGTGGGTGATGCTCTGAATTTTACACGATATCTCCTTCATTTTCTGGGACTAGTGTGGACTTTTACAAGGTCTTCTATTTTACATGGAGCCGCTGTCTTGTATGGTCTTAGATGTGATGATCAACGAGCTCTGATTCTCTGATGCGTATGGAGCCTCTGGCTTTTGGGATGGCGGGAATGAGATGGTTTGTTTTCGAATGATCAATTCATGGTACCTAGCTCCACTGGTTGTGTTGGGACGGTGAGCTGTTGGCATGTTACTATCATGTGTTCCTGGATTGGGTTATGCTTCACTGGCCTGTGTGATTTCGATGATGGCTTTCATTTTTGTTAACAGATGACAGGATGATGAGGGCTGTTTCTTGGGTTGCCATGTTGGTAGTATGGCTGCAGATTGGGAGTATTGACAGTGGCTTCTATGTACTTTGTTGGTTTATTTTCTCTCCTTCATGATGGTCAAATTCATGTCCTATGAATCTGTTCGGTCATGGTAGATGTTTTTGGGTTTTTTGGACGGATTTTGTACCCAGGGTTTGGAAACCGGATGCTGCCCTTTCTGTTGGGTTGGCATGTTGGTTTACCATTTTGGTACATATCTTTCCACTTCATTGTAAATCTTGTATTTGCTTAATGAAGTTGCTCTTTCATTGATCAAAAAAAAAAAAAAAACCATTTCACTCTCTGGTTCTTTAAAAGAAGCCTTAGAAAACTTACTCTATTATCCACAAGCATGATGTTTTTTCCAGAACAGAAAAGCTTTCAAGCTGGCACAATCATATCAAAGTATGATTGGAAGCAAAAATGAAAGCAAATAGAAAATAAGAATCACAATCTTACCGAAGCTTCTAGTTAAGCCTTTTACTGAAGTTTGTATCGCATGGGTTGTCTGAGGCTTTATTTGAAGTTTCAAATGATATAATCCATATTTCTGGATATAAAATTTGGCATATACACGCCTTCAGATATTAACTTGTCATCATAGAGAGATTTTTTTCTTCTCTGATTTGTTCTGCAACATGATCAATGCTGCATTTGTGACCTGACTTGTTTTTTTTATTTAGACGTGGCCGACTGAAGCAGAAATGGCTGAGGCAGAGAAAACACAAAAGCAGAAGAAAATTAAGAAAAGGAAACTTCCACGTGGTACTTCAGAGTATCAGGCATGTCCCTATATCACTGTTCCTGTTCTTTTTGTTTCATCACCATCAATTATGAAATGCTTTGTTTCTATTTGTCTTTGGTTCTGTTTAGTAGTTTAGGTTCTTTTTTTGCTGCAAATTAATGGCATTATAATGTTTCAGGCTGCTTGGATCTTGAACGAAAGTGATGAGGATGATCTGGGAACTAGTGATTATGCAGATGAAGAAGATGATAGTATGGTCTTGGATGAGGAGAAATCCGTACCTCCTGATCAGGATTCCAATAAATATGACTTTGATGAGGATCAATACTCTCTTAACCTAAGGGATTCCGATGAAGAAACTGATGCTGATTCAGTTATGGAGGTGTGTCCAGAGAATTCACGACTTTACATTCTCGATCTGCTGCTTCTTTCTGGTGCTTGACTTTGTACTTAATTGGCACTTGTGAGATCATATTCCGGCTAATGCATCACTCTTTCCATTTACTGAAGGTTTAGAGGATAGTAATGGCATATAATTTTTAAAGATGATATTTTGGTCTTAAAGTATGTTTCTTGGGGAAGTGATTGATACCATCAAGTTCTTCGGGTACTCTAGTGAGTGGGTTGGTGGTGATGAGAGATTTGCCAAGTACATCTATTTGTTAGATGTGATGGAGAAGAGACATTGACTGACTACTTTGATTAAGTATGGATGGTGAACTACTAGCTGCCGTAGAAAGTGTGTTGCAGACTGCTGGTAGCAAGCTTCCTTCAACGTAATATCTACTTTTAGTAGCCCATTTGTATCAGTGGATGACTTTCTTAGGTGCTTAAATGCTCCAAATCATTGCATTTCTTAATGTTTTCATCGAATACCTGTGAGGTTCCTTTTGATATTCAAGGATGGAAAGCTAGTGGAGACTGATGCATTTGGTTAGTAGTATCAGAATTATGTATAGTGAGATTGTGGACCGTTGGTGATGAGAGGAATTTTGAGATCTCTAATCAGGAAGATTCTGATGGGTCTTGCATTTTCTTAGTTTTGGTGCACTTTGGACAATCAGCCAATTATAATGGCTGTTATGGTGTCTAACCCTTTTTATGAAGTGGGAAGGATTCAAAATATACTGTAATTGATAATTCTGTCCAATCATTCCATAAATATAATTTAGTGATACTGTGATATACTGATGCATTTTTGTTTCGCATTATTTGAAGCATGGTTGTCTTACCTTTGTTATTACACTTGTTACTTCATGCATCCTCAATGGGCTGAGTCTCTCATTTTTTTTTTGTCAGGATGGTGAGAACTTGACGAGAGAGCAGGTAGAGGAAGAGATTAAAAAAATAAAAGCATCACATGCTGAAGATGAGGGTGAATATTTCTCATTAATTAAATTCTCTCTGATCTACCCCTGTTCTTGCAGTTCTTGCGTAGTTATGTTTGTGATCTGCCAGAATAGTTGTCCTTCAGTTACACTGTGGGTGCTCGCTTTGCAGAACTCTTGAATTATAATATAGCCATTTTTTGTCTGGAAAATAAGTAGCAAAATTTTCACAATATAGTTTGGACAATCTGCACCTAGTCTCCTCAAAAGGAGCTGCGCCTTCTGTCCAGCTGAAGGCGAAACTACATTAAAGGAGAGAGAATCAGTGTTTTGGAGTTGGTATTTCTGGTCAAGTAGTTGTGCTAATAGAGTAAGCTTTATCATGTGTGTTATATTGTTGGACAGAATTTCCTGATGAAGTAGATGCCCCTCTAGACATTGCTGCTAGGAAGCGATTTGCCAAGTACAGAGGCCTCAAGTCATTTAGGACCTCTTCATGGGACCCAAAGGTGAGTTACATATGTTGACTAACATTTCCAAATATGGATTTCTGCATAATAAGTTATCCTAATTGACACCTTTGATGACATGCAGGAATCTTTACCACCTGAATATGCAAGGATATTTGAGTTTGATAATTTTGCTAGAACTCAAAAACATGTACTTGCTAAAGCTTTGGACTTGGACCACGGTAGCAGGGATGACTGTATACATGTGGGATCATATGCAAGACTCCACATCAAAGAAGTACCTGTGAATCTTGCTACACAAATAAGTGTGCGTGCAAAAGCAATGCCCGTAATAACATGTGGTCTTTTGCAGCATGAGTCCAAGATGTCTGTCCTTCACTTCAGGTACTCTTATTTTAGCAGCTTTTTCTGTTCCTTTTGCCTACTTTTTGTTGAATATGTTCTTAACATGTCACCTCCTGTCTTAGCAGCATTAAAAAGCATGATAGTTTTGAGGATCCCATTAAAAGCAAAGAGGAGTTAATATTTCATGTTGGTTTCCGGGAATTTGTTGCCAGGTATAGTTGTAATGACATCAAATTGATTTCCTTATATATTCAAGTCTGTGTACTGGATCAATATATTTTTTGTTTTCATTCACGTGCAGGCCATTGTTTTCTGCTGATAACCTCAACGCAGACAAGCATAAGATGGAAAGATTTCTTCATACTGGGCGTTTTTCAGTCGCTTCCGTATACGCTCCTATCTCATTTCCACCTCTTCCTCTGATAGTACTGAAGAGCAAGGAGGCAGGTTCTTCTCTTGCTGTTGCAGCTGTTGGTTCATTGAGAAGTATTGACCCATGCAGGATACTCCTGAAGAAGATCATTTTAACTGGGTAAATTTTCATGACAAACTGTGATACTTTCTTGCACTTCTCATCATTCATAGAGTATGCATCACAAATGAAGGAGGATGCACAGCTATTAAATAGAAAATGTGATTCTTCCACTTATGCCTGCTGTGGGCAATTGCTCATCCTGGGTTTCTGTTCTATTTGCCTTTTATTTTTTTGTTGTTGCTGATCGTGTGACCGTCTCTACTGGACTGCACCTTCACTGCCTCTCTGGCCTTGTCCTGTCCTTTCTAAAGGAAATGTTCTAGTAATGAATGAGGGCTTTTGAGAGTTAAGATGTTCCCCTAGATGCACTTTTTGCCAACCCAGATCTACTCTTGCTATATTTATTTCACGTAAAGTTCGTCCTTGTTTCCTTACGTACCCTTCTGCTCCAAGTTTTTACTTGGGATGATTATGGGTATTTAGTAGTGGCACCCTTTACCAGGCTGTAGGCCAATTTATAATACTTATGAATGCCCCCATTTCAATGTCAAATTAGAAATTATCTTTGTACTTTATCAACCCATGGACTACC
>JAOWBR010130203.1:0-13941 GCA_028571145.1 Dionaea muscipula
GTCAAATGAAGGCCTTTGGTGTTGGAGATGACAAGGTTGAGTTCCTGAATCTTGAGTTAGGGCTTCCTGACGCCATGCTTCAATAAGGAAGGAAAGCTCCTTGGCGACAGGTGACAAGATAGAACGATTCAGAACTCCTCTGGGCTTCAAACTTCATGGGCCATCTTGGAAGGTTATACAAGGCATAATGGAAGCCTTGTCTTCAGGATCAACCTTCTAGAAATTGGATGGCGCCATGTCCCAACTTTGAGCTGCTTTTCCATCCTTTGCTCTTGTAATGGTGTCATCTTGCCTAGGTTCCTCCAATGATGTAAAACCTGAGAAATACTAGAAAAGAAGCATAGATCACACCAAAAATAAGGTAAAACATGGGACTTAGCTTAAGTAAAAGGCAAGGTAATGTAGCCATTTTCACGGCTACATCAACATTCCAACACTTTTATTTCATGCTTGTTCCCTGCACTTTCGTTTTCATTTAACTCTATTCACGCACTTAATCACTTTTCGCATTTTTTTTCTACTTCTTTCTCTTGATTTGCACGTGAGAGATTTGAGGTTGCAAATAACCTCAACGTGAACATCCGCGAGGTTTCTTGCTCCAAGATTTTCTCTAGTCAAAGATCATCCACCATGACCATTGGGGATTGAGATCTGAGTAGTAAGATCGATCTCTGCTTACGGCTACACCGTGACCCATCGGGTAGAAGTAAGCTAGTGGAACTTATCCAGAGAGGTTGAAGCTTGTTTTGTATTCAGTCATTTACTTGATTCACGATTTCTCCAACCAATTTCTCCTTGTCGGGTAGCCTCTACTCGACACGTCCATTACAATTTGCTCGACTAATAATTTTCAATGATAAAATCCGGTGTTTATTGCTAGTCCATGTGGGTTCGATATCTTTTATATTACACGATAGACCGTGCACTTGCGGGTGATGCTCTCGTCATGATATTCCTCCACCGCGGGGAATGCCTCTGTCAAGTTTTTGGCGCCGTTGCTGGGGACTAGTTTAAACGGTAGCATCAGATCTAAGCTGGAATTCTTAGTTCTTGCCTTTTTAATTTTCTTTACAATTCATTATTTATTTTCTAAACTTCCCTCTACGCACCCGATTCTCTCCCTCTAGCTTATGCTAACAAGATCAAACTCGGAGCCATCGCTGCTCTTTGAGATAGATCCTGAAATAGAGAGGAGAGTGCGGGGAATCAGAAGGAGGCGCAAGCAAGCTAATCAAGCCGGTCAAATACTCAATATTGACATGGCACAACCTGGCAACATTGCTGCTAACGATGAGGCAAATCGCCTCTTAGTAGACTACAGTTTCCCTACCCTCAATGGGGTACAGGAGGCTGTAGTTAGACCACCAGTGGCAGCCGAAAGTTTTGACATAAAGAGCTCCACACTCCAATGCATTCAGAATAGTGTGAAATTCTACGGTTTACCGGATGTGGATCCAATTATGCACATCTCTGAATTTTTGGGCGTTTGTGATACTTTCAAACTAAATAACGTAAGTAGTGACGCCATTCGTCTACGACTCTTACCTTTCACCTTAAAGGGCAGAGCTAAGACATGGTTGAACTCTTTACAACCCGGAAGTATCACAACATGGGACACCTTAGCAAAAAAGTTTTTGGAAAAATATTTTTCACCCTTAAGAACCGCCATGCTACGAAAGAACATCCCAAACTATACCTAGAAAGAGTCTGAATCATTATATGATGCATGGGAACGGTTCAAGGAGGCCTTGAGGGCACTCCCTCACCATGATGTGCCTAAATGGTTACAGATCCAAACCTTTCATCAAGGCCTGAGAAACACCAACAAATCCATGATAGATGCTGCCGCAGGAGGCTCTATCATGAAAAAGACACTTAACGATGCATGGGAAATACTGGAGGACATGACTAATAATAGCTTCCAATATGCTAGCACCAATGAAAGGCCATCGTCCAAGTCCTGTGAGGTGGCGAGTGTCACCAAGGTCTCAAGCAACCTTGAATCATCAACAATAATAACTGATCTTAAAACCCAGATTCAAAACCTCATAAAACACCAACAGCAACAAACCACCCAACTAGAAACTCTAAACAAAAATCTAGCTAATCTCACAGTGGAACAATACGAGGAAGACGCGACAACAAGGGAAGAGGCCACAAATTATGTAGGCCAACCTTATCCCGCACCAAACAATACATGGAAGGGGCAAGCATCAGCCACGCCACGCCACAACCCTGACCTCAACCGCCATATCAGGCTGGTCCAAGCCGACCCACTTTCGTCCCACAAAATCCATACCAACAAAGACCTGCTTACACACCATAAAATAACTAGGCTCCGAAAACCTACAAACAACCCTATCAGCCACCATACCAACCACCACTACAACAACAACCTACAACACCTCCAACCCCGCCTCCAACACAAAAACCATCGCTGGAGGAGATGATGTCTCAGTTCATGGCCACAATGGAAAAAAGGATGCAGTCCCAGGACGTTTGAATGCAGAACCAGGATAGTCGCATGTAGAACCAAGAAGCATTCATAATAAACTTGGAGACTCAACTGGGATAAATCGCAGGCATGCTTAGCAACCGTGCCCCAGGCACACTGCCAAGTAACACTGATAATAGTCCCAGGATGGCTGGCTCAATTATGCTAAGGTGCGGCAAGGAAGTAAAGCAAGTCGGTGGACCTTCCGCCAACAAAACTGCGGCGACTGATAAGGAAAAGAATAAGCCGCTATCCGAAGATGATAGATAAGTCATGCCATCAGCAAGTCATAGCCATAGTACGAACACGGAGAGCGCTCCATCCCACACGACGAACGCCCAGAAAAGGAAGTCCTCAGACACCACGAAAAGAGGAAAAGGGAAGGATAAGGAAGAAATCAATCATGACGTTGACATCAACACCTTGCCTTTCCCAGCAGTTGCAAGGAAGACATTGGAAGATTCCCAATACAAGAAGTTCCTAGAGATGTTTAAAAAGTTGGAGATCAACATTCCCTTCGCCGATGCCATCACTCAAATGCCAAAGTACGCAAAGTTTTTGAAAGATATCATTTCCAACAGACAAAAGCTCCGTGGGAATGAGACAGTTTGCTTAATTGAGGAGAGCTCAGCCGCCATCTCCAGAAAGCTGCCTCCCAAGTGCAGCGGCTCTGAAAACTTCACCATCCCCTATACCATAGGCAATTTAACCTCTGAAAGGTCTCTCTGTGATTCAGGCGCATCTGTTAATGTAATGCCCCACACAACTTTCAAGTTATTAAACATCGGAGAGCTACTTCCAACAACCATATCCCTGCGGATGGCTGACCGTACGTTGAGGCCAGCGAAGGGAGTGGTGGAGGACCTTCTCGTCAAAGTCAATAAACATATCTTCCCTGTTGATTTTATAGTGGTGGAGATGGAAGATGATGCAAACACCTCACTCATACTCGGGATGTCCTTCCTTTTCACGGGGCACGTGATCCTTGATTGCGAGAAGGGCAAGCTCATTCTGAGATTGGGGGATGAAGCTGTAAAATTCAAAGTTTTCGATGTCATGAAACATCTTGATGACCCCGAGTCTTGTTCATTCATTGATACCGTTGACCAACCGGTGCACACGTTTCTCTAACAAAATTTTGCAGCCAAATCCATGGTGTCCTTGGAAGAAGGCCACCTCACTACAGTGATTGAAGAGCTCGTGGCGGACGCCATTGAAGAGAAAGTGTTGTCATTATAGTACCTTCCCTTGGAGACTAAAGGACCTCATTACTATCCGTTGAGGCGCCACCCAAGGATTTGGAATTAAAAACTCTTCCACAACACTTAAAATATATTTTTCTTACTGAAGATAACTGTCTACCTCTAATATGTTCATCACCATTAACTGTAGGAGAGGAGGTAAAGCTTCTACGAGTACTACCGCAATACAAACGCGCCTTTGGTTGGCAGATGGCGGATATCAAGGGAATCAGTCCATCCATTTTCATGCATAAAATCCTCATGGAAGATGGACACAAGACAACTGCTCAACCTCAAAGACGCCTAAATCCGATCATGCAAGAGGTAGTGAAGAAGGAAGTGATCAAATTGCTTGATCAGGGGATTATTTACCCCATCTCCGACAACAAATGGGTGAGCCCGGTTCTGGTAGTACCTAAGAAGGGTGGGATCACCGTCGTAAAAAATGATGCGGATGAGTTGTTCCCCACTCGTCTGGTCACAGGGTGATGGGTTTGCATTGACTATCGTAAATTAAACGACGCCACCCGGAAGGACCACTTTCCCTTACCTTTTCTCGATCAAATGCTTGATAGGTTAGGAGGGCGGGCTTACTTCTGTTTCCTAGATGGGTATTCGAGATATTTTTAAATTGCCATCCACCCTGATGACCAAGAATAAACGACCTTCACGTGCCCATATGGAACTTTTACTTACCGACGGATGCCTTTTGGGCTCTGTAACACGCCCGCCACCTTCTAAAGGTGTATGATGGCTATCTTCCATGACATGGTGGAGCAATTTTTAGAAATCTTTATGGATGACTTCTCCGTAACAGGGTCTACTTTCGACCACTATCTTGGTAACCTAGCCATAGTTCTTAAACGATGTGAGGAGACCAATCTTGCCCTTAATTGAGAAAAATGCCATCTCATGGTAATGAAGGGAATTTTGTCTGGGCACAAAGTCTCCCACGCTGGTATAGAAGTCGATAAGACTAAGGTTGACGTAATTGAAAAACTCCTACGACCAACTGACCTAAAATCATTAAGAGGTTTACTGGGACACGTTGGTTTCTATCAACGATTCATCAAAGACTTTTCCAAAGTCACAAAACCTCTCTCCCAACTGCTCATGAAAGACACCCCCTTTAATTTCACGAAGGAATTCCTAGCTGCATTTAACTTCTTGAAACAAAAACCGACTTCCGCCCCGATGCTGACAATTCCGAATTGGGGGCTTCCCTTTGAACTAATGTGTGATGCTAGTGACTTCACAGTGGGAGCCGCCCTAGGCAAAAAAAGGGATAACTTCTTCCACCCCATCTACTATGCAAGCAGGACGCTGGACCAAGCCCAACAGAACTACACCACATCTGGAAAAGAGCTCCTTGCAATTATTTTCGCATTTGACAAGTTTAAACCGTACCTCATCGGCGCTCATACTTTTGTACACACCGATCACTCTGCCATCAAGTACCTGATACAAAAGAAGGATTCCAAACCAAGATTCCTCCGATGGGTCCTCCTCCTCCAAGAATTTCCGATCACAATCCTAGACAAGAAAGGAACTGAGAATGTCATTGCTGACCATCTCTCCAGACTGCCAGCCATGGAAGGCGAAACTTTCGAAAGACCAATCCAAGAAGAACTTCCGATGGAACATTTGCTCACCACAGAAGCCATGGAGGCAGAAATACACGCCATGGAGGAATATGCCCTCATGTTGAACCGAGTGCAACTGACTCGACCTCCATGGTACGCAGATTTTGCGAACTACTTGGCTAGTAAGTTTCTTCCCCCCAAATTTGATTATCAACGTAGAAAAACGTTCATTTCTGACCTAAAGCACTACGTTTGGGATGACCCCTGTCTTTATAAAATATGTTCCGATGGCCTGTTACAGCGGTGCGTCGCAAAGGTAGATGTCCCAAGTATTCTCACTCACTGCCATGAAGGAGAGGTCGGCGGCCACCACGGTTCCAAGGTGACCGCCTTCAAGGTGCTACAGTGTGGATATTTTTGGCCTACCGTTTTCCGCGACGCCTACCAGCACGTTAAATCATGTGACGCCTGCCAACGGATAGGTAATATCTCGAAGAAGAATGAAAAGCCCTTAAACAATATCTTAGTCTGTGAATTATTTGACGTTTGGGGTATTGATTTCATGGGACCGTTCCTCCCCTTCCTTCTCAAGTAAATTCATTCTAGTAGCCATGTACTATCTCTCAAAGTGGGTAGAGGCGATTGCTTCCCCCACTAATGACACCAGGGTCGTTGTGAAGTTTCTTAAGAAGAACATCTTTCAAGATTCGGGACACCCTGAGCCCTCATCTCTGATGGGGGCAGCCATTATTGCAACAAGGCACTAGAGACCTTGCTCCGAAAGTATAATGTGTACCATAAGGTGGAAACACCTTACCATCCACAAACTAGTGGGCAGGTAGAGGTTTTAAATAGGGAGATTAAGCAAATCTTGGAAAAGACAGTTAATAAGAATAGAAAGGATTAGGCCCTTAAACTTGACGATGCTCTCTGGGCATATCGAACTGCATTCAAAACCCCGATTGGGATGAGCCCATAACGTCTCATCTTTGGTAAGGCATGCCACCTCCCTGTGGAACTTGAACACAAGGCGTAATGGGCCTTAAAGTTCTTTAATTTCGACTAAGCCACCACAGGGGCGCACCGCCTCCAGTAGTTATAAGAACTGGAGGAGATTAGGCATTTTGCCTATGAGAACACCAAATTATATAAGCATCAAACTAAGATGGCACATGATAAGATGATTGCCGAAAGACACTTTCATGTTGGGCAAAAGGTTTTGTTATTTAACCCTCGGTTGAAGCTCTTTCCAGGAAAGCTAAAGAGTAGGTGGCACGGACCATTCACCATCACCGCCATCTTCTCCTACGGGGCCATTGAGATACAAGACGACAGTGGGAAATTCCTTGTCAATCGCCATCGCCTGAAGCCATACTTCACAGGGTAACTAGTCAAGGATAACCGAGAATTAGATCTTCATGATCCTTCACAACAATCAAAATAATGCGACGAAGAAGTCTAGCTTCATGAACTCTAAACGAAGAGCCTTATGAGGGGCAACCCATACTTTTTTTTAAGCACTTTCTCTTTATTCATTTATTATAGTTAATTTGTACATACACTTGTGCTTTACTTTCTTACTCCTTTACCATTCCAGGAAGCAAGGTTGTGACTATTACAGTGATCACAGAGGATGGCGGAGGTAACTTGTAAGGCAGCAAGGCACACCTCCCGGCGGGCCAACTTGAACATCCATTATGGCGGCCGCCACCACACAACACGCAGCTCCACGCCTGTAACGATCCTTGATGAGCTTCATCTTTACCCTAAAACCCTGCAAGAGGAAGACAAAAGCAGACAACTCTACCAGCAGATAATAACGCAGCTGTCACTGCCTGGATTCCACGCACAAACAAGCTTCAACCTCTCTGGACAAGATCCAAAAGTTTAATGTTTGCCGAGCCTAGCTGGGGAAGGGGGATCCTGATGTTCAATGTTGATTATTACAGTCCAGGAATTGGTTCACTATAACGATGACACTCCTACGATCTAATCCACAACTGGCGGCGAAGTTCCAGCAACATCCTCGGTGTCACTCCCTTCCGTATCACTTCCACTCAGTGCAACAGCTGGGTTCATCATCACTATAGCCTGGTGCCTCCACATTGGGGCCATCTGCCCCGTACAGATGCCTAAATCGCTGCAAAGCTCGCCATGCTCAATTAAATAAAATGTATGCAACTCAGATTAGTATGCCATAGAAGAAAACATATGCAACACACTTACTTGGATGGCGGACAGCAGCAAGGTCGTGCAACTCCAGCACCCCCAAGTCTACAGTATAATTAAAAAATGAGATCTCTCCATGAATTTCAGAGAACCATCACAGAGGGGCTCGAACGGCCCACTGTGACCAATCAGCGGTATTGCTCAGACCCTCTAACATAGGAGTGCACGGAGCAGTGGAAAAAGGCCAATCTGCAGCTTCCACAAGAACAAACATCCTTTTCTAAATGGGTGGCGATTTGTCAATCCAATAAACATTATAACCAGGACGAGGCTGTAAGTAATAGTACCCCCGTCGCCTGGCCTCTGGCTTTAGAAGAAAACATAAGTTAAACACCGCCAGCGACAGCGCAGTCGACAAGTGCTCGCACCTAATGATGAAATAAATGATGTACCTAATTGACAACAGCGTCAGTTGGGGAGGGATCAACCGATAAGCACGAAGCACCTAGACTATGAACGGGTGCAGTGGAAACCGGAGCCCATTTGAAAAGTGATCCAAATGGACAGCAATGCAGTTTTCACGATCGAAAGATATGGCTGTTTCCGCGGGACGAGGGAGATGGTATCGGAACTCAGCAGGGAAGGGAAAAGCCAGAGACATATCAATGAGATCTAAGTACATCAAGATGTTGGTTGCTTGGTTTAGGTCATTCACTCGCCTGCCCGGAAGAGCAAGTATGTGCGCAGTAGGAGGACCACTCATGGTTTCTCTCCGACTGTGAAGACAAATGAGGGTTTTGAAGAATCTAAGCCCTATCAGGCCCTTTTTATAGCCCATTTCCACAAAGATCACAACCGTTGGATGCTATTCAATACGCCTCGCCAACTACCACCCCTTGATAGAGTCTCACTCTTTCCAAGTGGCGCGTGAGGGAAGTTCTCCTCACTATATTTTTCTTGCACTTAATTCCCTCTTGCCTTTCGCCTGTAAATTCGAGCAAGATCTTTCCTTACTTATGAATCAACACTACTTCCAATTCATTCACACGCCACCCTATGCCTTTCTCATGCTTGACTTAATTTAAATGTGTACCCCTCATTATCACCAAATCTTTCTGTTTTAATGATTAATTTTGTGATCACTGCCAGAGGCGATACACATTTGCTTGGTCCTTTATTTGTCCAGGCCTCCGATGCCCGACTCGTGTGCTAGCCAGAGGAGGGAGCGCCCTCTCATCTTAAACCTTTCACTACTTTCAGCAAATGCAACACATAACATGAACGAAATTGAGGAAAAGATAGATGCAGATTTTTTTTTTCTCTGAACAAAAGGAGTTAAAGTTCAACATAACAGATGACAATAGTTTTAAGCCTATCCTCCCTCCCATACAAACACAAAATCAAACCCATTGTTTCATGGCCCTGTACAACTCTCATCATCACCGAGCTCTTCTCCGCTCGGTCGTAGAGCAACACCAAGCCTCGACAGCTTCTGACTAAGCTGGTCATCCTCGATTGCTTCAGACTAAGCTGGTCATCCTCGACTGGTTCTGCCCAAACTGGTCTTCCTCGACTGCTTAGTTCTAAGCTGGTCCTCCTCGACTGCTTCTGACTAAGCTAGTCCTTCTCGACTGCTTCTGACTAAGCTGGTCCTCCTCGACTGCTTCTGACTAAGCTGGTCATCCTCGAATGCTTCTGACTAAGCTGGTCATCCTCGACTGCATCTGACTAAGCTGGTCATCCTCGACTACTTCAGTCTAAGTTGGTCATCCTCGACTGCTTCTGTCTATGCTGTTCATCCTCGACCGCTTCTGACTAAGCTGGTCATCCTCGACTGCTTCTGACTAAGCTGGTCATCCTTGACTGCTTCTGTCTAAGCTGGTCATCCTCGACTACTTCTGACTAAGCTGGTCATTCTCGACTGCTTCTGACTAAGCTGGTCATCCTGGACTTCTTCTGTCTAAGCTGGTCATCCTCGACTGCTTCTGACTTAGCTGAGACTGCAAGCCTAACCTATCTAAGTTGCTAATGCATTCATTTTAGCTATCAATCTATTTTTTTTTATCTAAACTGACAATTACACAACATCATCAAAAAAATAATAAAATCCTAACATCTACTGATTCCGAGGCTAATTTTTCAAGTACCATCTCAGATTCTCCACCATTACAAGTTGGTGCAGGCAATGAAGATATTATTGATTTTCCAGCCGGAAGAGAACAATGAAGAAGGTGTTGAGCGGGGGAGCAATAACCCCCTCCACCAGACATTGTAGAACCTACTCACGGTCCAAATGATGATCCACCTCCACCAGATTCTCGAATACTAGCAACAACAACCAAGAATCTCCAGAAGTGGTCGAGTATTGATACCTTCAACAAAGTATTCGGCGTCAAGACTTTATCCTTCTTATTGATATGAGGGAGCTAGAGAACTTTTAGGAAGCACGGATTTACCAAGACAAGAACGAGTGGATGTATGCAAGATGAGATGAAGTCCTTGCAGCAAAATTAGACTTATGAGTTAATAAAGCTTCCTAAGGGAAAGAAAGCACTAAGAAATAAATGGGTGTTCAAGCTAAAGAAGGACGGTGACTCGAAGCCAATAAAGTACAAATCACGGCTGGTAGTCAAAGGCTTCTAGTAAAATAAGGGCATCGACTTTGACGAGATCTTCTCCCCTGTTGTAAAGATGACCTTAATTCGAGTCATTCTCGGATTGGTAGCCAACCTTGATATAGAGCTTGAACAAATGGATGTCAAGACAACTTTTCTTCATGGAGACCTAACTGAAGAAATCTACATGGAGCAACCAGAAGAATTTGAGACACCAGTGAAAGAACATCTAGTCTGCAAATTAAAGAAGAGTCTGTACGGGCTTAAGCAAGCGCCAAGACAGTTGTATAAGAAGTTCGACTCATTCTTGGTGGGTCATGGATATAAGAGAACTGCAACAGATCATTGTGTCTACATCCGTAAATTCTCATATGGTAATTGATGTAACCGTGAAATACAACTTTTTATCTCCTACTTTTACTTACTTTACCACGAAAATTCATTAAAAGAGTGGAATTTATGATGAAATTATCTTCCTTGCAGGAACTACACCTCCACAGAGAGGAAAAAGGAAAATCTTTAGTTACGGCGCTCAACTTGGGCAAAAAGAGGAAAATTTAAGAATTGACTTAATCAGGGGAGCCGTCGTGAGGGATCAACCACCATAAATCCCCCTTTCCCAACGCTACAGACACCTAGTTTAACGACAGGACTCAAGAATTCTTCAAACCTAAGTACTGCCGCCATAACACAGAAAAGGCTCAGGCGCACCACGATGGGATCTGACAACCAAGAAATCAGGGATGCCGCCAACACCTATCAAACCTGTTCATTTACTTCCTTAGAACATCCCATGAGAGGAAGAAGGATTTAGCAATCTGGATTTCGAGGACAAGGCTTCACACGCCATGGCGTAGCAGACAATGATAGCTATGACGTCCCATGATCAATCTCGTGCCGTCAAGGTCTAATGGAACGCCGCCACAGTACAAAACCACGCCAAGAGGCCCAAGGAAGAACCACTCTACCATTTATCCCGCTCTGTTGACGACAATGGAATGGAATCTCACTCCTGACGCGCCACGCGTAGAGGTTTTGCCATAAAGAAGAAAAAGATAAAAACTACTTTACGAAAAGCTTGAAGACCAGTGATCGCGGTCGTCGCGATGCGATCAAAAAGAGAAGAAATGATGAATCCCGTGATGATAGTGTTCACTCAAGAACTGATCAAGTGATGAGTAAGGGGTCGTACCCACAGGGAACTATAGTAATGTCAATCTTATGGAAAAATGTGTTACTTAGTGAATATAATAATTTACCGATAAATCAATCGTGAAACAAATGGTGAGAACAATAAAAAACAAACAAACAAACAGACAAATAAGCACAATAAGCTCAGACGTGGAACACGTCTGGTCAATCACCAAAAGGTGATAAATACAATCACAGCTAAATGGGGAAAATGAGCAGACATGGGTATATGGAAGAATGGTAACCCGTTTGACTATCTGACTTAAGAAGTTAAGTACTTCAGAATCGTTTGACTATCTTGACCTAGGCAAAAGCTGGATTCGGGCATCAGAACAAAATACCTAATGAATCACATGTGTAGTTGACAAAGGAGTCGGTCATCTTAAATCAACTCTAATCAGTCTATGAGAGCAAAGGTTGTGAATCTTAACCTCTACTGATTGCAGTAAGAACGAGATTCATGCCAAGAAAGTGTAGATTAAATCAGTGACAAAGTGATCAATCTTAGAATTCTTAAAATGGAAGCTTTCGCTTACCAAGAGACCTTAGTTGTCGATACCCAATTGAGAAAGCATCCAATTGAAGGCCACAACTAAGTAGTGATATTTTCTATCATCTCTCGAGTCAAGAAAAGTATACCAAAGAGGGTGCAAGACAAACTAAAGTAGTCAAAACGAAATTAAAAACCTAGGTGAAGTTAACTGTGAAATCTTTGAAGATCAAAGATTCACAAGTCAAGAAGACAAGGAATATGTTACCCAATAATCGAAAGTAGAGAAAATACACCCTGGCTCGGTCACCAGTTGTGAGAATGAGATGCTTCTGATCCGTGGATATTTCTTTTATGAATTGATTCAAATACCCCCTCTTTCGAGTGCAGGTATGAGAAGCAATAACTGAAGAAGTAGAGATGTGGATTATGTATATGAATCAACCATGAATGTAACTTAAATCCTTGATACTCTCGAAACGTCAACTTTGGCCAAGAAAACAGATTGGAGAGAAAAGAAATCTAAATTAAGAGAACAAACTTTATAGACAAAGTTTGTGTATTGCATTTAACTATGAAATTGAATTACAGTGTACTTAGGACATTGAGACGATTGATTTCTCAGTCAAAAATGGTTCTAAGGCACTTGAGAATGAAAATCTTAAGAATACAAGAAAGCAAAGTGTGATTGAATGCTTATATGCTAGTTTACATGCTCTCTTTACAATGGATACATGACCCGTATTTATAGGTTTGCTTCTGGCCTATGGTAGTTACAGATCAACGGTTGTGAATGATCTATCTTAACCTAATGGCTAAGATCTTCTTGATTGTTGTGCAAAATATCTGCTAGGTAGTTGAGAAAATTCTTCTTCTAGAAGCAATTCTGTTGAGAAGATTCTTATAGTCAGTCGGTGGTGTAAATACTTGCAGGTCACAGATGTATTCAGATGTTTTCCTTAGGCACATCTGGTGTTCGTTGATAGTATGTCTAGGATCAGATGTATCAGACAGAAGTAGTCTTCTTTGGAGGAGGCGGTGATCCAAATGTACTTGATGGTCTTCAGAGCTTGTGGCTCTTCCATAGTCAGTAGTAATCATAGACTTGGGATTGATCTTCCTTTCTTTAGTTGTGACAAGCTTTGATCCGGATTCTCGTATCTTCTGCAGTCAAAGACATGGAAAGAATTCATGAGAAATAAGCTGGTCCGTGGTGTCGTACCATGATTTATTTGAAGAATGAATCTATGAGATGAATGATGCAAATGTGACACCGAATGATCATATAATATGAACATTGTTCTGTCTTATGTACGAATGCAGACGTGAGTTTAGGCGAGGATAACTCAGATGTTGCAGCGTCTGGTATAACACCCCACCCTGGGCGGGGTGAAACCGGCGATAACCCGTGAGACTAGCTCCCGGGTCATTGAAGCCTATGGGCCAATCGTTACAAAATCACTCAATGGTATAATAAATACCAATATCTTATACAAACAGCGGAAGTCTTAAACAACACAGCGGAAGACTGAATACAAAACAAAACACAAAATCCTAGAGGCGTGACATCGTCCCATCCATAGCATCCATCCAGACCTCATCAATGGGTACCTGAAACTGAACCCACAGTGAAGCACCGTCAGTCATAAAGACTGAGTAAGGGTAGAGGGTCCAGTAAAACCTATATACTCAAAATAAGGACCTCATTCTCATACAGACCATGCATAATATGCAAATGTACATGATTCAATAGTATTTGGAAATCAAATACTCCTCTAAAACATGTTTGAACCTGGAAATCTAACGATTCAAAAGATGGTCGTAAACCAAAGTCACCACATAAAATTTATATCCTCGAGAGGCCAAAAGCCCCATAATCCTTATAAAACCTTATCACAGAAGGGCATGAGGACATGACAAGCCATAGTCGATACAAGACTATGGGCTCCATCTCATGTCTTCGACCATATCCCAAACTTGCGTACACCCATTTACTAGTTGGTCCAGGGCTTATAGATGGCCTAGTAAACAACTTCAGACTGACTATCATCACGCTTGAAGGGGACCTTATTCACAAGATTCCATCTTTCTGAGCTGAGTTCAAAGACCGGACTTTGGTTTTGGTACATAACAACTTGCATAAGCAAAGTAGAATATT
>JAOWBR010130314.1:0-13940 GCA_028571145.1 Dionaea muscipula
ATTAAGCAGCAAATTTATAATCATCGTCATGGCACAACTGCAAATTTTCTGTTCTCTAGTATAAAGAGGCATATAAATATTTTTGTGGGCATGCCGTGCAACATCTGAGCTACATATGTTTCAGTCTTCAATCACTCAACAAAACTATTTGACAACACAATGAAAAGTTGCAGAAGAAATTCAATGGTAAAGACATACTCTGTACATGTTTCCTCTTTCTAGAGTGTCGATCCCTTGTTATTCTCATGGTTGAGCCATGGGTCTTTGCTGCACCGGGAGCCTCGCTGGAATTAGCAACTCCACTTGGGGCATGATTTGTTGCACCTGACTTGACATTTTGTCCACTAGAAAAATTGCTTTGCAAACAGATGGACAGTACAAAATCTGCATCCGGCACTGGGCCTAATTAATATACAGATGGAAAATATGCAAGAAAGTAAGCAACAGATGCGACGCATCTCACAGTAGCATCAAAAAAAATAGATTCTGTCCTCGGATTAGGTGATACGTAGAGATTACTATTCCTGAATCAACTTCTTCACCAAAATGCACAACAGACTAACTTGGCAAAAATGTCAAATCTAGAGTGCGCATTGGGAACAACGGATCCCACCACCAGGAGTATTAGTATCCCTTGGTCTGCTGTACATGATGTAGAGGAAGCTGAAGCACACCAGAAGCCAATAACAGCTCTGATATTTATGTTCACAGATTTACTATATTGTACGGGAAAGGAGACAGGTTCAAATATAAACTACAGAGCAAATGCAAGAGGAGGAATAAGAAATTCAGTCAATATTTTATCGGATCTGGTGGGATCTTCTGTGCATTGTATCCGCTAGAAAAATTATCGGATCACTCTTTTAGAAAAAATTTCTGAAAGAATGACTATATTTGTTAGATCTTTTGTGCATTGTATCCCTATGGATTGCGTGTGACCTACCCCACATAGTGGGATTTGGTCTTGATGATGATGATGATGATGATGATTTTATCTTTGATTATCTAATGATCACTCTTTCAGGGGGGGAAAAAACGCGAAAGAAAGGAAATTGTCTATTGGTTACATGTACTTTCAGATCTCCAATGTTCACTAACTTGTACTTTTAAATTCTCTTCCCTAGTGAGACATGTTTACATATGATGACACAATAATGTTCAAAGTACCTTAACTGCAGGCAGATTTGCTATAAATGCAACAAGAGCAGGAGGAGCTGCTTGAAGTATCCCGTCAAGTACATTAGTTACTCCAGCAGCAGATGATGGGACACCATAGACGGACGGGATAATAGAAATAGCAGGAAGTCCAGCAGCTGGGGTGCTCAAAACAACTCCAGGACCTGTTCCAATCAAATGGAGAAACTAATTAGGCAGAGAAAATATACATCTATTGAACGACTGTAACTGTAACTACTATTACAAGCTATTTCGATGTTTTCCCCGTAATGCCTGCCACGTTTAGTGTTGCTATATGCATTACAATCTTTCACAAGATCTCAATTCTCAACATTTCTTGATGCAAGCCATTGGACTTAATTGCTTATAGGATCACTGAACTCCTGAGGTGAAGTCAGGACATGCATATTCCATAGGTCAAAGTGGACACTATGAACACTGTTACAATTATCAGATAATCCTTGAAAATTATCAGATAATCCTTGAAGCAAACAGTTAAGTCTATTCATCATTGAATAAGTCGGAAACTTTGGAACTTAAATAGGTGTACCGTTTATGAAGAAAATTCAAGGTATAACTTGCAAAATTGTGTTATTAGTTGAGATTAATTTAAAACTTCAATGGAATTAGCTTATTTTGGAGTAAGTCTGACATTTGAAGTTGTGTTAAAAAGAATTTAATAATTAAGTCATGAACAATTGCTATAGATTTGAAGAGATAAGAAACAGTTTTTGCTAAAACTTCGAAGAAAGATTTGTTAAAACCAAGCGAGAAAACAGAGGCTAAACCTAATTAGATGATGTCTGAGTTTCTTAAGAAAAAAAAAAACATGACAAAAGTCAGAACACACACCAGATTTCTGCCCAGGATCATGAATCACCATCGGGTTACTATCCGGATGGACAGCCTGTGACGCAGTCAACCCAGCAGAGCCCTTATCTGCATGCAAGGCAGGAGCAAACCCGAAGGAAGCATCCATAAGAAGTAATCTATAGCTCCACATATCCCCAAAAAATAAAAACAGAAAACAAACTCAGTAGTAGCTCAGAGGATAAAAATAATACCTGGAAAACCAGCTCCATTTGCCAGAGTTGATATTTCTCCCTTCTTATTCATGTTTTTTGCAAGCCACTGAAAATAGATGACAATTAGCAGTTCTTCATTAGCGTAAACATATCTATAGCAGCATTTCCGGTAAGTCCATGAAACCAAGTTGGATAACCTTCATCGCTTAAATGTTTCAGGGTTATACTCATCACTACATGTTCAAGAACAAATCATACATGAGTAGCCAATGGATCTTAGCCTCAGTGTGTCTCATGTTATCAGCAACCAATCAAAGCTCATCTGTAGCCTCATCTATTGCCAAGATATTAATGCTAAGGTTAAAGCAGATACAAGAGATACTCAAGCAGCATATACAAGTGGTAGATCAGTGACATTATTCTAGTAATGAGCAAGGGAAACACACCTCTTGCCGGGCTAAATGATCAAGATCCTTGGAAGAACAGGGATAAAGATCCCTAAAACTATATCGAGAAACAATATCTTGCAGCGAACCCTCCAGTCCTAGTGCTCCCTCTTCGCCTGCCTTGGTAAGAGCTTCTTTCCGTCTTTGCTCAACCTGCCAAAAGGGTACTGGAAGTCTGAAAACTGCACCAATGGGCCAACAATAAAAAGTATGTAGTAAAGCAAAAAAGATGTAATATTCATAGTCCTCATTAGATGTATCAATATGATTAGAATGTAAAGGAAGGCACTTCAACACTAAATTTTTTCATTGAGAGAGGGCTTTATGCCATTATGTCTCATCATTGTCTCATTGCCTTAACCACCACCCACATATGAGAATCTCAACGCCCTAGGCACTAGCAATCACATCAAGGAAGAGCTTTCTTTTTTGCACCCTCCCACCTATCAAAGAACCTACTCTATCAAAAGAAGCACGTGACATGAGTCCCAAGAAACAACTTCATACTTCAAAAACACCCCTCATGAAAATGCACATTTGGATTGAAGCATGTACTATGCATAGGTGCACTCTTAACTCAAGAAGTTACATCGGGGTAACAAGATTCGAATTCATGACCACTTTACCAGATACTTGGTAACATGCCAAGCAACCTTCTTCACCAAAAGTTCAAGCTTGTACTACGATGCTCAAGAAATGAACTTATACTTCAACACCATCATATGTGGGATATATTACATGTCACACTTACAGCTGGTAATGGCAAAATGGAATGAAGAAAATCAATTAAAATATAAGAGCAATTGCCACATAATTACTACCTTCAACATGCTACCAAGATCTCCATACATTTGCTCAAATTCAGTGAACCGTTTCCATACCTGCAAACACATATAACTGGACCACTCAAATGGTTTCAAGAATAAATGAAACAAGGGCACTTTTTGATCATGTTCTTTAAGATTGGAAGAACAAAACAATGTTCCTAAAAGGATTAACAAAGGCATCTGATTCCAAAGAAACAGAAAACAGCAAAGCCCAAAAACTGTATAAGAAAGTTAACTTCAGAAGCACTAGAACCTTCAGCCTGTTGACACCTTGGAAGCAGTGATGGAAACCCTATCAATTGTCAGCAATTATAGGCATGATTGTATTGTAGCTACCTAAACATCACTTGCAGAATGAACTTCAGATTATATTTGTTTACTGGGAAATCCACAATTTACTAACACTGTTGCTGGTATAGTCTGACCAGTATACATGAAAGAGATAAGACTAGTGGTGATGGTTTCAAATCCTTGCTAACAAGCCACTGGAACACACACGAGAAAATAGCAAGTATATACAAAAGAAATTTGAAAAACCATATTCCACTCCAAAAAGGCAGAACTAGTATAAATAAGAAATAAGTCTCAAGCAACAGATGTCCCTACCTCCGCTGATTGTTCTGGAGGGAGTGTACTCAGAGCCCGTTCAAATAAAGCCCTAGTATTCCTTTCATCATTCAGGCGTAGCAAGAAATCAGCATATCTGTCACACAGAATCAGGATCACATGACTAAATCCAAAACACTACGTATTCACCTTCTGATGGCTCAAGAAATTGAGAGGGAAGCCAGTTCTGGAGTATTGTTTTTGTTTCAACTGCACAGAAGGTAGCAAGTGCCCTGCTGTAGGTAAACTAAATACCATATATGGACGACCTCATTGACTAGGTGAAGCCACAACGATGGAAGTTGCAAACTTAAGTACTCGGTAAGAATGCCTTTTACATAAAATTTTTTACTCACTCAAGAATGTAGCTAGGCTCCAGCATAAATTGCTTCATTCCTGCTTCAAAAATATTGTGTGCAACCTGTAGAGATGCCAAAACATAGCAAATATCGCTTGAATTCAGAAGTAAACAGAAATAAGACGTTATTCAGAGTACTTAAGATCTATAGTAAATATCTGTCGTATTTCTTCTCTCCCTGCATAATGTGCATGTTTTCACTTTGTTGTGTTCCAAAGTCTGCCATTTGTAATGTATTAGTAGTTTGTATGACCTTTCACTCCATTCTTAATTAAATGAGCCTAAAACAATAACCTTAAACATTTTTGTTTGACAATGGCTCATGCCCTAAAAAAATAGAAAACTAATATAGCCCTGATAACCTTATGCTGTCTCAAGGCCTATTCCTTGATTAAGATATTGAATAACTGATAACAAATAAACCTAATTTTCTTAATTTAGACTCAACCTGGAAGGAATTAAGGCCATAGCATCTGTTCTCTTTTAGGATCTAAATTTTTTACTGAATTGCTCTTGTAGGGACTTCGTCGCCTAGATTGCTTAGGAACCGTAGCGTACGATCTGGGTTGTATCCCTCTCGATGGATCTTAGCACCCAAAAAGTCTGCAATACCACTTAAAAGCCTACGAAAAATATCAGCACCTTGATTTCACCAAGTCCTGAAAACCCCTTACAGCCACTGATCCCAGAAGGAAATGAACATCTCTTAAAATTGAAGTCAAAATTCCATCATTAATAAATGCACCTTGCTCTATTTCTAGAATATAAAATTTAGGACTTAAAAGTTTTCTATTAAGATATAATATATTTTCTCGATGTTCTACCACAGGATTGACGTTTTAGTAGAATTAGTTTCTCACTACAGTATCGGAGCAGATTAGGTAGTGGAACCAAAAGTCAAGAGTTTGAATCCTACGATCCCCATTTATTCAAGCCTTTGGTATGAGGAAGGTCAGTACGTTGTCCATGCTTGAAGCCACATTTATGTGAGAGGGTGTATTAAGATATAAATATATTTTTTGAGTCTTCTATCACAAGGTTTGATATTTTTGGTAGAAAAAAAACTAAGTCCTAAAAGAAAACATAGCCATACTTGAGAAACTGAAAGTTACTGAAATACCCCAAGACTCAAAATCTTAAAAACAAAAACACAGAAGAGAAAACTTACATCATAGCCTAAATCAAATCCCACCCGCACCGACCAGCATTGTCACCCCACCTAATCAAAGCTTGAGTATTAAAACTGTGTCCTTTCCAGTTTGGTGGTAGGCTCTAAGTGGATTCCATCAAGTTATGTTAAATTTTATTACAGCTTTTTATATGCAATTTTTTCCAGAATTTTGTTATATATACATAAATTGGAAGCAGAATCTAATTACCTTGGCATCTTTGTCAAGGCAGAAAGTCATCATGGCATAAGAAACATAGACTTTGTACGTGCAGCTTGGGGATGCACGGATATCCATGAAATATCTGCGAGCTGCTTCCACTCCATCAGTTCTCCTAAGAAATCTAATAAACTGAAATAAAAACCCAGTTCACATGTTGAGGGATGTTCAGTTTCCTGCTTATAATCAATCAAGAGACCAATTTCCACTTCGAAAAGTCCCATCAGGGGAGAGACTGATAAACTGACAAAACTCTATCACATCAAAAACTTCAAAGGAACAGGAGCAACAGTTAGGATACAGATGTTATGGTTAGTGAGAAGTAGAAAAAATCCCACGCCCTATCATGAACGACTTCCAAAAAAAAAATACTCCTAACTCATTTGAATCCTTATGGCACAACATTCAGATCAGGAGAAAAGGGGGATGTGGATAAAGAAAGAAGCTCTCAAGCCATAGAAGAAAAACTTTCAGTACACTCGTAAGCTTGTTACTGAAAAGATTTCTTACATGTGCATGAGCATGAAAAACATAAAGTCACATGATGCATAGCATGATGTACCATTGCAGAAGTTGAGCGATGCATTTATGGGATCAGATATTAGATCAAAGCTACTATCAAAAACCTTGTATCCTAATGTCCCCTGCTTTTAGATTTTATTTTCTTTTGGAAATAGAATTACTTGAATATCACAGCCATCTTCCCTTTTTCAATTCGAAAGTTCTCCTACGTCATTTTAGTTTCTGATCTTTTGGATAAGGTCAATGCCCCTCATCTACCTTCCTCCCACCCCAACTATTTACTGAGCAACAGACCCTTGGTCCTACTCAAATTGATCAGTCACAAGAAGTAGAAGGCAACAGCTACAAAATCTTCCGAACATCCATTCTACTTTTAAGAGAGCTAAAACCTAGAGGATACCAGCTCAAAAGATTTCTCACATGCACAAGTCAAAGAAGACTCAAGTGATCCACTTGGAGCAAATATAAGTAACTACCTCTTGTAAGGCCATGATGGTTGTGGCATCAATACACTTGAAGCATTTGAAGTTACAATGGGGAAAAGGTGTATCTTCCTTCAAAATTTAATTCA
The DNA here is from genome assembly GCA_028571145.1 of Dionaea muscipula. NCBI lineage: Eukaryota > Viridiplantae > Streptophyta > Magnoliopsida > Caryophyllales > Droseraceae > Dionaea > Dionaea muscipula. Next base: position 6,920 of record JAOWBR010130314.1, read on the forward strand.
GAAGATAGGCAGTGGAGAACATAACACAAAGACCGAGTAAGGATTTGCTAGTAGTCAGTGGTCTGTTCTTTTATTCCAAAGTTGTCCGGAGGAAGAAAGTTTAGGGATACAAAAAAAAAAAAAAAAATATGAACAACATTTTTCACATCAATTTGACACAGATTTGTGTCCATTGGACTAGGTATAGTCAAAGGCCGAGATTTCATCTAGCATTACCGTTCATGGAGTGTTAATTCCACTATTCACCTACTATCCACCTTTGTACTGTTTATTCCACTACTATCTACTACATCTAATCTCAGCATTTGATTAAGCTTAATCTAACGAACATAAATTCAGAATTGATGTTAAAAACGATGTTCATATAACCCTCCCGTAAGAAAAATATTACTATAAACAGTTAATTGTACGGTTATTGGGAAATACACATGCTTTCAGTAGCTTGGTTATACCACTATGAAAAATTACCAACTAAATCCTTACTTGTATATGTGCCAGGGCAGGCACATTCACACCATCACCCAGTACACTCTCATAGATCCTCCTAGCGGACTGCATGAAAGAGCCTTCTAGATCAAAAAAACAAGCAAATAGATATTTAAGCCAAAATACATACCAAAACTGATTGAATAAATGAAATCGAAACCTGGAATGATCCTCGGGATTCCTCCAACTCCGCATAAGCATACTTCAGCATATCAGAATCTGATTCCAGAAGAACCAGGAGGTGTAAAGAAAATGAACACAATACTCAAGACATGCAAAGAAGTATCAGAGCCCAAGGAAAGCCAGAACATACGTCTTATTATTCAGATTGACCGAAATTGTATTATGATTTATTAGCTACCTGATGCATAAAGAAACTTTACCTGGAAGAGCCTTCAAGGCCCTTTGAAATACTTTAACAGCAGAGTCGGCAGTTCCGCTTTTGGCATGCCATGTAGCATAGTCGTACCATATATCAGGATAATGGTATAAATACATGAGACACTGAAATCAAAAGGACATAAAGAACAGTGAGCAAAATGAAATTTAGTACTGGGACAAGGAATTGGTGCATAGTTGAACAGCCTGCAATGCCCAAAAAAAGTCCTCTAGAAATAAAGCACGAATTGACTTTTTTACACTATAAAATGTGGAAGTTTTCTTTGTAGTTGAGAGCGCAAAAAGAAAATTATTGTGGCCCACAATTCATATGAACCAGAAGCCCACTTAAGTCTGGATCGAATCTTTTTATGGCATCAAGCTTCAAACCAACATTAAGGACACATTGACTCAGGACAATTATAATAGAAGACAACCCTGAACATGCCAAACAGACAAGTTCTTACACTAGTGGTAAAACTGAAAAGGGCTACTGTATTCAGATACAAGCACACAAAGCAATAAAACATACAAGTCAAGAAGAAATAAAACTGGTATAGAACACTATGAACCTTGAAGATCTAGAAACAGGGTGAAATACATTAACAAACCTGTTCATAAGCGAAGATGATTCTCTTGTTAGAGGATGTATTTTCAATCCTTTGGGGATTTCCTCTGGAAAGCAAACATTTGCAAAAATTATACATTATAATACAGTATTACTTGCATGAAGTGAAACTTGATAGTGCAAGATATTATAGGGAACCATTCAAGAATTGTAAGGAGAATAGAAACAAATGGTGTCATTTGGAAATAAGAAGCATTAAGTGTAGAATGATGAATCCATCTGTCAGCAAAAGCAGTCAAAGAGGCCAAGTAAGTTTTATAATACATGCCTCAATTAAACCTTGTCATTGCTCATTCCATGGAAGGAAAGATTGAATTCAAAAGTTTAACATGAATTAACATTCTTATTTCACAAATATCTCTAAAATACATAGTTATGCTATTGCTGATGTACAACAGAAGAGATAGTTGAGAGGAAGGACTTGAGAAGTTTAAGAAGGAGATGAGAATTAGACGAAGGGAAAGAGATGAGAAGCAGACAAGCTTGGAGAAACTAAGGAGACAAGAGCAAATATTCACACAATATTTGTGGAAAACTCAATATTGTTCTCTAATCGATCGCATTGTAAAATAACAACAGGGAAGAACTCCTAATCAAGGGGAAAAAAAACTTTCCAAGGAAACATGAAATAATGTGGGTACAGGCATGGCATATATCCATAAGACATCCCAAGCACCAAGCCATTTCCTGCCCTAAGTTCAAGAAATCACGATGCAACCAACCAAAGTGAAGGGAATAATAAAGCTAGACAGGTTTCACATATTTGATTTCACATGTTGTACAGGTCAAAAGTATCTGAATTCAAATTTTAAGACATCCACAACAGGTAACGTCGGCACCGCAAGCTCAAACATAGCATAGAAGGCTGGCGATAGGTTCATGTAACTTAACAGCCTAGAGTAAGCCAATCAAGAAAGTTGGCATCATTAAATTTTCTGTAATGTTTAAGACCCATTATACTTACTTTTCAAATGCCAAAAGCCTTCTCCAAGCAATCCACTGTTGTTCCTCCTGTAAAAAGCAAGAGAAAAGTTTATGGCTCATGAATAACAAAAACCCAAAGAATCTGCCTTTTCTTTTCCTGAATATGAAGCTAGACCCCAAACACGAACTGGGGTGGTTAACAATGAGATCAGGTCAGCCTCATCCACAGATAGCAAAAAAACTCAATACATAAATCAAACAATCTGAGGCTTGTAGGCCGAGCTTTTTGACAGACGACAAGAAACAGAAACAGTTAACAATGAAATTCAATGTGAACCTCAATTAGAAAATAGAAACATTGCCACAAGCAGCTTTATTGTGTATAAGTAGTAGACATAGCCGATATGAATGTAAACACCGGCTCCCTGGATTGAGGCCCTATATCACAGGACAAACATCTAGATACATCTTAAATACAACAAACATCCATAATCACCAACAGTACCAATACAAATGAATGCATTGGAATCACCTTGTCCGACCCAGTTGGTGGAATTGCAAGCATGTTCCAGTCAATTTCATCAATGTATTTCTTCTTCTCCCTATAGACAGCCCTCGCACTGTTAAACTTTGGTTGGTAGTCGGACAACAGCCCTTTAGCCTGCAGAGTGTTAGTGTCAAGAGTTATATACCTTGAAAGGATCTGGTTTCATTGCAGAAGGGAAATAGAACAAATAAAGATCAAACATGTTTACGCATACATAGAGGACAACAGTTGTTCCTTTGGAAAGAAAAAGGTATTGAGCAATAATGACAGAGCTACATGCTTTAAAACATGATTTACATCATAGCATTGCCTGGGCACTTCAGCAAGCATTTCAAGTTTTCTGTACTACTGTAATGCCCCATACACAACCTCCAGCCAACCACAGCTTTGTTGACCTTCCTATACTCTCCAACCCGAAAAAATTAAGCGGTAACAAGTTGTGAACTTTAAAGCCTGGATGAAAATCCAATCTACTACTTCTCTTCGATGTGAGATCACTGAGATGAGATGTCACAGTTGCTGTTCCCTGGGGAAACAATTTAAATTGAACCACTCTAACCAATCTTAAAGCATATTCAGCACATGCATTCCATAAAATCACATATAAGCAGATTATCATGACGGAAAAAAGAAAAGAAAACCAAGGAATAATATTTGCAATTTCCATACTTGGAGGATATTGATCACATAAGATTACTAGTTGTCCTTAAAAGACATTTTAAGACTATAGCCAGAAAATTACCAGTGCACGACTGACGTTGTTTTCAAAGCTCTCATAGTCCTTCCAGAGCTGTTCGACATGGTGACAAGGAGTAAGAATAGCTTTTTGATATGTTTTTCGAACGATGGTCATTAGTTGTGTCTCTTCTTGTGGAGTGTGGACCTGACATATCGCTAGTCATTATAATAGATCCAGCAACTTCACTGCAGCTAAAGTATTTACACTCAGGTGCTGATCAACAATTATACAAAGATGGATAACAATGAGGAAGCATTTAACAAACTGGTATGGACTTTAAAAAGCTGATGTACTCCATCCATATAGGCCCAGATGCAATGTCAGCTCCTGTAAAATATGCACCAGTTCAAAGCATCACCAAGCTAACCAATGACAATGGAATACAGATATAACAGTTCACTCAGACAAGGAAAACACTCACTCTCGCTCTAGCAAGAAGGCCCAGTGAATAGCAAGCCAGCCCATTCCTCTCGAAGGAGAGAAGTAAACAAAGAAAAACAATAAAAACCCACACTAATAGGTCACAATCAAGGGACATCAAACCTTTGTTCAAACAAGTAAACCAAAACAAAAAAAAAAATCCAATCCCATGACAGTGTTAGTGGTGGACATCTAACTTCTGAGCAAAGAAAGCAGACATCCAAAACCCCACTGTCATTGAGCCGAAGAGCTAACCGTCACCTACTTGGGCACTCAGGGTGATAATTGATGTACAGGATGACATACATTATCAGAGTAGGAGGACAAGATCATGGGATGAGAACAGCCCAAGTGTATCACCTAGCTTCTAACTGGCTTACAGCATACGAGCACACACATCGAAGCTGTTTATACACAACATATTTTTAGCACTCAAGGCCCAATCAGGCAATCACCTGACTGAACCTTACGGACCCTGAACGATTATGAACTTGCTGACAAGGGATAAGCCTTCAGACCTAATTCCCAGTCCAGCTGTTTCTATGTTCAGTTTTCAGATGAGATATTACAATATAACAAAGGTCTAGGAAACCAAAAAAAAAGGACTCTAGGAAAATTCTTGAAGCAATAGAAGGAATTCTGACAAGGTAGGGAAGATCGACCAAACATCTCCATCTTTTGGCATTCATCTGTTTGGATTTGCACACCTGTTTTATCTTCTAGATTGTTCCTTCACTATTATGAATTTACTATCCACTAACTAGGGCCTTTACTGCTGGGGCACACACCTTGTCCAGCAACTATGAACTCAGCCTACAAGAATAAACTCCAAGTAGCCTTTGGATAGATACATAATCCTTATAGCACCTCATCCGTCCTAAATTCATCACATTCTATAGCACGATGCAAACCACCAACATGAAATCCTAATCACTAGCTTGAAGATACCAATGACAAACTGGATTTTGAACTAAAACCTTCACTTATATCCTACATTCATTAAGCAATATTGCCATTATGTTCCTTCTACATTTCAAGAAAAAGAGAGAGAAAATAATGGGTGAATCAGAACCGAAGTTCCAACAGCACTTGATAAGAACGTGTTTTAGGAAAGGCTTCCGTTCGTTGATTGTGAAAATTTCAAGTTCAAACACACTTGCATTGATGAATAGAAAAACTTCTTAAAAGCGGAGAGGAACATGAAAGAAAAAAAGAGGTAGATAATGTGTAGAAAGAGACCTACCAACATGGTTGATCATGAATTCATAAGCTTTCCTTGTCTCTTCCACACCCTCTGTCCCTTTCTTCTCATTGACCTTCCTGATAAAACGAATGTAGCACCTCCTACAACCTCAATAAAGGAAACCAGTGAAGACTCTTTTGTGCATTTTCTATAATCTATCAGAAAAAAAATTCAACACAAAACACAGAATCTATTAACACCAAGTAAATGTTTGACATAGATGGAGCTCGCATACCATAAAAAGTTACAATTGGAGATCAGGTAAACGGACTTAGGCAGAAAATGGGTAGAGTCAATTCAATCCAACACTCACCATAGGGGAATTTGAAGGCAACTTAATAAACAACGACTAAAAATTTGTTTTGTCGCGTCATCATTATTGACAGCCATCTGTGCCTCCACATATCGCTTCCAAAATTTCGCCTAAAAATCCAACAAGAGAGTTTTAGCGGAAAAAATAATAAAAAGAGAGGATTTTTTTCCAAGTAAATTTTGAACAGAGATCCCTTTGTCTGGCTAGCACAAAATTCTTCAAGAGAAACCCCAATCCAACCACAACGCAACCCTATATTTCAAAGTACTGCTAACTAAACGGAAAGTAACTCAATTCAATACTTAGTTAACTTCGAATATAATATTTCGAAGAGAAAGCGAAAAGTGCTGACTCACTGCAGTAGGGTAAGTGATGAGAAGTTGCTCATATATGGGCACAGCTTCATTGATCTTCAAATGCTGTCAACCAAAAGGAACAGCCCCAAAATGAAAATCAAAAACCAAAATAAAAAGAACTTCCTAGAAAGGGAGAAGGGGTGGGGGAAGAGTGCAATTGAACTTATACCAGTGCCTGATTGGCCAAAATTTCCGCAGCATCTACATTGTACATGTTGTCCGCCATCTGAGATCATTCAACAAAATCGCCGTCGACTCCGAAAATAATTGTTGTAATCACTGAACGTAGAAATCTGGAATCAAATAAACTGCAGAAGCTAAGTTTAAATTACAGGGAGTCGCTCGTTTGAGGAAAGGAAAGGAGAGGAAATCCTAATTGTTGGGCACGAATTGGTGGGGGATTGGCAAAAAGCAGCCAGGGGGTATTAAAGGTGATGGATTGGCTTAAGGAACCACGGCGGAAGAGCTGATTGATCGATTGCGGGAACTAGCCGAGTTGTGCGGACTTGTGGCGTGCGGTGGGGGAAGGCACACCCATGCGACTTGTGATGAAGCACGTTACATTGCGCGCACCAGCGCGGGAGGTGCGCATCGTCTATTATAAATAATAGGTTATTTGCGCACCTCTATTTACTAAACACAGTACTTTTTAAAAAAAATTTAATTTTGTCTCTAACCTTTTAAAATAATTATAAGATTATTATTGTCTTATATATAGTCGAAAAATATTTTATTTGTTCACGTTCTCAAGCTCGATAAATTCCACTTCCCTTATTTTTTTGTAGAGAGATTATTCGACGCTGCTTTCTCAGATCGGAGTGCATTCGACTTACCAGAGGTATGAATTACTAAATTTAATCCTTAATATGTAGGTTAGTGGATAAATTATAGGGAAAAAAGGATAAAAAAAAACACACAAATCGAAAAAAAAAAAACACAGAAATCGGGGGGAGACCGGCCTCGGACGACAACGGGTGCAAGGACAGG
>JAOWBR010130425.1:0-13939 GCA_028571145.1 Dionaea muscipula
ACAAACACAAGAGGTATCGAAGGACTATATGGCTCAATAAAGGAGAATGGAAGGAAGGGAACGTGTACACCCCTTACTTGACAACGCGCAAGTCCAAGATCTAGCTAACACGATCACAAAGCCCCGAACGTGCTAACAGAATCACCCATAAACAAAACCACAGAAAAACTCACCAACCATACAACATGCGATGTGCTATGCAAACAACCGTCTAAAATCCCCCAACCAAGCCTACGGGACGTCTATCAACCACCCCGAACCAAACGGAACCCCAAGTCACATCAAAACTGGCCTAAACACGTAAACAGGGCGAAGCACGGCCAACACGGCAAGGCCGTGTGGGCGATCGGCTACGAATTGCATGAAAAACTGCACGAAACACGGCCGTGTCGGGAGAAGCACGGCCGTGTCGGGCCAAAAATGCAAAATCTGGAAAACACGTCGATACGGTCGTAACGGCGACCTTACAGTCGTAACGACCCATTACGGGCGTAATGTCAAAGACATTACGACCGTAACGGACCCCCGCATGCAAAATCTGCAGAAAAAGAGAACGACGATCGCCACACATTACTCTGACTCAATCGAGACTCATCCAAACCAGACCAAATCAATCTAAATTGTACCAAAGACCCCTAACCACAACTTAAAACCATGCAATGAGACCAACGACGAAGACGGGAAAAAGAACGGTGAGACCGTTACCTCAAACGATGATGCCGATGAAGATCGACGATGCCGTGACCAACGCTCGATGCTGCCGCTGCCCCCTCTCCCACGCTAGATGTCGATCACCAACGCCATACGATCAAACCGTCATCAACACCATCATCATCGAATGACAAAAAAAAGGAAAGAAAAGAAACCGACATGAAGTCGTTGAAAACCTACCGCGAAGGACGAAGAAACGATGACCGCCCCTCTCTCCTCCTTGTCGTCAACCACACGCCGCCGTCGAGCCCTCCGTCTGCCGCCCGCTACCGATGGTTGAGAGAGAGAGAAAAGTGGAAGTGGTGGTGAGAGGGGAAGCTAGCCGAGAGAGATAGGGTTTGAATGAGGGAAGAAAAATGGAGATGGCTATGGGAAGGGAGAAGAAACGTGGGAGAGAGAGAAAAAGATATGGGATGAATCAAATAAAATAGAAAACATGTGGGGAGTATGAATACTGTTCGGGTAACCGAAAAGAAAATCAAGGGAAAATCCCTATATTAACTCCCCAATCAAATAAAATAACCCTCTTAAAATAAATCATCCATCCAAAACAATATTTAATCCATAGATAAAAATACGTAACGCCAAAGGGATTAAAATAGTCAAAACGGCACCCCAAGAATAATAAATATCATAAATAATAATATGAATCTTAATACTAAAAACAACAACAATAAAATAATAACAACAATAATAATAAGTAACAACATTATAAAATCACATAGAAATGAAATATTAACCATACTCTAGAATAATATCATCATTATTAATAAATAATGACAATAGAATTTAAAACGATATAACAATAATAATAAGGTCAAAGATATTAATAATGCAACATTAGTAAATAATACTAATAGATATCAGCCCAAAATAATAAATAATAATTAAATAAAATATAAATGATAATCGGTCCCGAAGGAGCGGGTTATCACATCCTTCCCCCCTTAAAAAGGATTTCGTCCCCGAAATCAAAAAAAAAAAAAAAAAGAAAACAAAAATCGAAACCCTAAACCAAACCTGAAATCAATGATGCACTAACGAAAGGGAAAACCTCGAAACATGTCGAAATAAAGTCTAACTCGAAATCCAAAATCAACTAGGAAAATATTCATCCGATACAAAGGGAAATGTGAAAGTCTCAAAGATCTAACAAGGACTATTAGAAGTTTAAATCCACCATTAACGTCGTCTACTCCTGATCATCAGCTGGAGTCGTCTCCACCTTGACTGTGTCGCAACCCACTGCCTCTACACATGGCGACTATGTGTCCCGGTCTGCCGCAGTTGTGACAGGTAAGTGGCTCACCATCATATGACCGTCCGCGGGAATGACGCCTCTAACACTTCTTGCAGAACCACTGCTTGAACGTCGATCCCCTAGAGCCTCCAGATGTGCTGAGCTGAGGCTTCTTTCGACTACCTTCGGTCTGTGGCGCACTCTGTGCCGATATCTCTCTAGGCCTCTTCTGTCCAGAACCCTTGACAGCAATCGTGGCATCCTCGAGCTGATAGAAGGCATGAGACACCCGAAACTCAGGGGCACACACAATCCTCTGCAGAATGTCTTCAATCCTCATCAGTCAGTTACTGGCTGCGATCGCATCAGGAGCGCCGATGCACTGTGGTGGCTTGGCACTCAGAAAACGGTCAAAGGACCTCCCCTGGGCCTCATCATGGGGATGCACTACAGCAGCTGCCCTCTGAACTGGCGGTGACGCAGGCCTCCTAAATGCAACAGCGGGAACTGCTCCCACTGCTGCAGGCTGTCCCTGCATCTAGACAAACTGCTGGTACTATTGGAACCGCTCCTACTCCCCAGCTGGGAGATTCTGGAACTCCTGAAAACGGGCGTAAACATCCGGTGCCATCCGGACGTTAGCAGTCCCATCATGCTGGTCTGCCACGGGGTCAGGGATACCCTCATGGTGAACCTCACGATTGACCGGACCGGTCGCCGCTGGTGGTAACCCGGTCCTCCTCGCCGGAGTGCTTGACGAGTTAGCATGATGGTCAAAGCCACTCCTCAACGACATCGTGATTGGACAAGAAAATCAAACAAAACCTCAATCATGCAACAGCCCTACGAGAATCACAACCCAGAAAGAAAGAAAATCCAGACGTGCACCTGGCGCGCTCCATGACTCACTAACACTACTAAGAGCTAAAGGGAGCAAACGCACACCAGGAAAAATAAAAACGCGTACCTCTAATGGATGCCGGGAGATGTGCCTCTTTCTAACAAACCCAAATATCACATGCATGAACTAAAACCATAAAGCATGTAAGTCTAACTTTAAATCATGTCAAACTAAACCATAAAAACATCTCCCAGATACCACAAATGTCACACTCCACCCCGGGTGGACCGGTGTACGACCCGTAGACCCCACCGCGGACCGCACAATCCTAAACCCCAAACCCGTCCAACGGTGTAGTCATCAACCTCAATCATGAGTCAAGGTTCTACAACGGGGTCTCCAAAGAAGACCATCGGACCAATCAAATCAAAGGGTGAAACTAAAATCTTAAAGGACCTCAAAATCGATCCCAACAACTAAACATACGGAAAACTAAAAGTCTCAGCCATAAAATCATATGACAACATCAAATGTCTCAACATGCATACTTAAACTGAAAAGACAGAATATAAATCCTAAGAGGCCGCACCGTTTCCCCGCCGCATCCTCCTAATCAACACCTACCTGAAACCAAAATTTACTGGGGTGTACACGGGGTTAGAAAAGGATAACAAACGCATGCTCAAATCATAAGACAAATAGCTCAGGGGGAAATCCATGAGATTATGGGGATGGCCCAAATCAAACGTAAGTAATAACCCGACCACCTTAATCTGGAGCCCGGAGGTGATCGAGGATAAACAGGAGGGGACCATCCGCCACGGTTATAAGGTGCAACTCATGGATTAAAAGAAGATGACAACTAGAGTACAACAACAGATATCTCAAGAGAAAGAATAAATACGACTGTCAACAACTACACAACCACAATCTCAAAACAAGCATGAAAACAAGATGCGAGACCACAACAGAACAAGGTAAATCAACGAAACTCAATCAATAACTCAAAGGCCTCTACATCTACTTAAATCACAAACTCAATGTCCTAAATATTTCTCTTAAGGGTCAAATACCCCAAACATAAATATATATATCTCAACTCAACTGCCACCACCAACACTAATATGGGGATCCCCGCCATACGTGGCGCGTAACCGGGAATGACGTCCGACATCACACTAACCAACGTATTCGCCGTCCAAGTCCAACCGTGATCAATCGAAGAACCTAAAGACGTTGTGTCACACCGGGATATGAGCCCGAGTGGCCAAGGTCACTCCAGAATGGCCGGAGAACTATCCCCTGGACTTTCTCAATTATATCTCAATTAAATCTCAATTATTCTCAGTTATTATCATTATCTCCTTAAGACACACAAGTCTAAGAAACACCTCACTAAGTCCACACTCAACTCATAAATCAAACAATCAAATCACAGGAGTCATGTGGGTATAACTGAAAAGCATAAAATAACTACGACATGAACCATCACAACAATACGAGTGTGGACACAAGAAAACATTCACGGGTATGAACCGTGACTAACAAGCACAAGAGGTGATAAGGAATAAAGGAGGCTCAAACAGAGGAGAATGGAAGGAAGGGAGCGTGTACACCCCTTACCTGGATACGCTAGAAGTCCAAGCACAGGAATCCACAAGCCACGGGATACCGTAGACTATCACGTCCTCACCTAACAAATCAAACACATAGACAACAATCACCAAACAACTCTAACTCATGTCAGACATGCAACCAAGATCCAAGGACCCTCCTAACAACTCCTTATGACTCCTAGGATGCGACACAGACTCGACGGGAATCTTACCCAAACCGACGGTCCACCTCCACAAAAATAGTTTAGACGTATGTCACCGTAATGGACACAACTTAATCATTTTAACTTTAAAAATTACGAAACCAAAGCCACGTGAAAGTTAACACCTAGATTTACAAGTTCTATTACAACCAAAAATGTGAGTCCAGAAGTGAAAATGGGATTTATATACCCCACAAGTCGAATCTGCCCCCCTACAGTCCATTGTTCGACACCTTTTACGGAAATGGTCATATCTTTTTAGTCGGTGATCGAAATCGATCGCCGTCAGTTCCTACGGGTCCTAAACTCATGTACCTACCCAACCATGAAGACCTTGTATTTTTAGAATTATCCGATTTGCACAGTTCGACCAAAACAGTAGGTCTGTCCCCCGGTTTTCACTGTCCTGACCTTTCCCACGGAAACGGTTATACCTTTTCATCAACACGTCGAAACCCAAATCCGTCAAGTGCGTTGGGTCCCTAACACATGGATCTACCTACTGTAAAAATACCATAATTTTATCAACTCCCAATTTGTACAATTTCGTGTTTAATCTAGGTGGCAGAAAACAGTCTCATACATACGTTGTTCAACCACTCAAAAATTCATATAAAATTCTACGGGCATGCGATTTCCAATTCGATTATTCTATTGGCTCCGTAAATCATGAGACAACAACATACCCAAAAATCATACACCAATTCACACATCTCACGCATAAAATCATGCCCTGACAAAACGAATCAAAACAAAAAGGGTGAAAACCCGTACCCCAAACGACGGATGCCGCAACCGACGACGCCGACCACCGCTCGACAACCCGCTGCGTCGAAAGCCTTCTCCTCTTCACTGGATGATGATCACCAAGACCATGCGATCAAAACCATCATCATCAATCATCAACCAAAGATAAACAAAAGAAAAGGAAACACAACTAAACCAACGAAAACCCACCACCGAACACGATGGCGGAGACCGCCAACACGATGCTTGTCCTCCTCTTCTTCTTGCCGCCGACCGGTGACCGTCGCCCTCCTGCTACCGCCGCCGCTGGTCGAGTGAAGAGGTAGAAGAGAGGGATGAAAGAGATGAAGATGGAGATGAATATGCAAAGGAAAAATAAACGTGGGGAGAAGGAGAAGAATAAAAGAAACTGCCAAAAGAAACAAATTGTGGGGAATGAATATGGGATACGATCGGATGCTGAAACCGATGGAAAAAATCAAGGGAAATATCCCCAAAATAACTCCCCAAATTAATTAAAATAACCCCCAAATAAATGGAGGGTAAATCTGTCCAAATCTCGATATTTTAAAAGAATTAAAAAAAAAATCCATCACAAGAATTAAAAAAATATACCACGAAGACTCAAACTCGAGACCTCTCAAATAAATCCGTCAGCCTCTTCACCACTTCCACCCGAATGGGCTAAGGTGAAAGTCTCAAGAGAAAAAAGGTCCGCTAAGCTTGAAAACCAAATGGATGATCTCACATCCTCTTAGAATAATATTAAAACCCACGAATAAAATACATAACATCATAAGAATAAAAATAGTCAAAATGACACCCCAAGGCTATTAAATATTAAAACTAATAATACAATCTTAATAACAAAAATACCAATAAATAATAACAATAATATAAAGTCACATAAAAACAAAATATTAACCATATCAAATAATAATATCATCATTATTAATAAATAATGACAATAAAGTTTAAAACGACAAAAACAATAATAATAAGGACAAAAATATTAATAACGCAATATTAGTAAATAATACTAATAAATATCAACCCAAAATAATAAATAACAATTAAATAAAATAATACATGATAACCGGTCCAAAAGGAGCCGGTTATCACATCCTTCCCCCCTTAAAAAGGATTTCATCCTCGAAATCAAGAACAAAACTAGAATCGAAAACTCTAAACCAAAACTGAATCTGACGATGCATTAATGAAAGGGAAAATCTCAAAACATGTCGAAACAAGGTTCAACTCGAAATCCAAAATCAACTAGGGAAACATCATCCGACAAAAAGGAAAGTGCGAAAGTCACAAAGATCTAACAAGGACTACTAGAAGTCTAAATCCACCATCCACGTCGTCAACTCCTGATCATCAGCTGGAGTTGTCTCCACCTTGACTCTGTCGCGACCCACCGCCTCTACACATGGCGGCTATGTGTCCTGGTCTGCCGCAGTTGTGACAGGTAAGTGACTTACCATCACATGACCGTCAGCGGGAATGACGCCTCTGACACCTCCTGCAGAACCACCGCTTGAACGTCGATCCCCCAGAGCCTCCAGATGAGCTGAGCTGAGGCTTCTTCTGATTACCCTCGGTCTGTGGCGCACTCTGCACTGGTGTCTCCCTAGACCTCCTCTGTCTTGAACTCCTGACAGCAATCGTGGCATCCTCGAGCTGGTAGGGGGCAGGAGACACTCGAAACTCAGGAGCACACGCAATGCTCTGCAGAAAGTCTCCAATCCTCATCAGCCAATTACTGACTGCGATCACATCAGGAACGCTAGTGAACTGTGGTGGTCTGGCACTCAGAAAACGGTCAAACAATCTGGCCTGAATCTCCTCGGTTGGTAGCACCACCGCTGCTGCTCTAGGTGCCACGGGTTATGCTAGCCCCACTCGCTCCGCACGATCTACCATAGTCACTGCTCCACCCCTCGGCGGCCCTTGCATCTGCACGAACCTCAGGTACTCCTGAAAATGCTCCTACTCACCAGCTGGTAACTTCCGAAACTCCTGAAAACGTGCGTACACGTCTGGTGCCATCCGCACCGTAGTCGTGCCATCCTCCGGGTCAACCTCTGGATCACGGGCGCCATCTCGAGGTACCTCTTGGATGCTGGGACAAAGTAGGCTCGGTTGTCGCTCGGTTCTCCTCACCCGAGCACGGGACGAACCAGCCGAAGCATCAAATCCACTCCGAGTCTGAACCATGATCACTACACGCACACCAAAAGTTCTAATCACGGACGGAAACCGAAAGGCTACCTAAAGTCTAAAACCAGACGACCTCCAAGACAAGCTAATGCAAACTGAGAACTTAAGGAAACTGAAAACATGACTGAAAATCGAAGGCGTACCTCTAGCGGATGCCGGGAGATGTGCCTCTTTCTAAACAAACTCAAATATTGCATGACTCAAATCCATAAAGCATACAAGTCCAAATCTAAGTCAAGTCAGACAAATCCAAGAAACATCTCTCGGATACCACAAATGTCACACCCCATCCCGGGTGGACCGGCGTACGACCCATGGACCCCACCACGGACCGCACAAACCTAAACCCCAAACCCGTCCAACGGTCTAGTCATCAAAACCAATCATGAATCAAGGTACTAAGAACGGGGTCTCCAAAGAAGACCATCGGACTAATCAAACCAAAGGATGAAACTAAAATCTCAAAGGTCCTCAAAATCGATCCCAACAACTAAACATGCGGAAACTAAAAGTCTCAACCATAAATATCATATGACAGAATCATAAATCTCAACATGCAACTTAAACTGAAAAGACAGGAAATAAATCCTAAGAGGCTGCGCCGTCTCCCCGCCGCATCCTCCTAGTCAACACCTACCTGAAATCAAAATTTACCGGGGTGTACACGGGATTAGAAAAGAATAACGAACTCATGCTTAAATATAAGATAGAAAGCTCAGGGAAAGTCCACGAGGTTTTGGGGATGGTCCAAGTCAAACGTAAGTAATAACCCGACCACCTTAACCCGGAGTCCGGAGGTGATCGGGGGCAAATAGGAGGGGACCACCCGCCACGGTTACAAGATGCAACTCATGGACTGAGAGCAGAAGGAAAAGGTGACAGCCAGAATACAATATCATAATATCTCAAGTGAAAGAATAAACACGGCTGCCCACAATCACACAATCATAAACTCAAGAGCGAGCATGAAACCAAAGATGCGAGACCACAACAGAATAAAGAAAACATTAACTCAAGGTCTCAATATCTACTCAATCAAAATACTCAAAACCCCAATAATGTCTCTCAAGGGTCAAATACGCACGTGTTATTATATTTTTTAACTCAACTGCCAACACCAACACGGAAATGGGGATCCCCGCCATACGTGGGGCGTAAGCCAGGAATGGCGTCCGACATCACACTAATCAACATAATCGCCGTCCAAGTCCAACCGTGTACAATTCGATGAACCTAAGGACGTTGTGTCCCACCAGGGGTATGAGCCCGCATGGCCAAGGTCACTCCAGAAAGGCCGGAGAACTATCTCTTAGATTTTCTCAATTATCTCAATTAATTTCTCAATTAATTCGCATTTATTCACATTATCTCACCATGACACACAACTCCAAGAAATACCTCACTAGGTTCACACTCCACTTATAATGCCAATAAATAAAACAGCAGACATGCGGGAATAATCAAAAGCACAAGCAACCACAACATGAATAAACAAGCCAAACGAGTGTGGACAACAACAATTTTCACAGAGCATGAACCGTGAACAAAAAAGCTCAAGAAGTATCGAAGGAAAAAAAGCTCAAAAGAGGAGAACGGAAGGAAGTGAGCGTGTACACCCCTTTCCTGGCAAACGCGCAAGTCCAAACGCAACAACTCACGATCACAAGCCCCGAACGTGTTAACCGAATCACCTAAACACAAAATCACGGAAAAACTCACTACATGTGCCACATGCGATGGACCATAAAAACAACGCTTAAAAACCCCTTAAAAACACCTATGGGACGTCTAGGATGCGACACAGACTCGACGAGAATTTACCCACACCGACGGTCCAACTTTCACAAAAACAGTTTAGACGTCTGTCACCGTAATGGACATAACTTAATCATTTTAACTCTAAAAAATACAAAAATAAATCCACGTGAAAGTTAACACCTAGATCTACAAGTTCTATTTCTGCCAAAAATGTGAATCCAGAAGTGAAAATGGGAGAAAAACGTCCACCAAGTCGGAACAGTTCATCACGGTCACTGGTTTGACACTTTCTACGGTAAAAGCCATATCTTTTTACTCGGTGATCGAAATCGATCGCCGTCAGTTCCTACGGGTCCTAAACTCATGTACCTACCCAACCATGAAGGCCTCGTATTTTTAGAATTATCCTATTTTCACAGTTCGACCCAAACAGTAGGTTTGTCCCCTGGTTTTCACTGTCCCGACCTTTCTCACGGAAACGGTTATATCTTTTCATCAACACGCTGAAACCCGAATCCGTCAAGTGCGTTGGGTCACTAACACATGGATCTACCTACTGTTAAAATATCATAATTTTATCAACTCGCGATTTGTACAGTTTCGTGTTTAAGCTAGGTGGCAGAAAACAGTCCCATACATACGTTGTTCAATCACTCAAAAATTCATATAAAATTCTACGGGCATGCCATTTCCAATTCGATTATTCTATTGGCTCCGTAAATCATGAGATAACAACATAGCCAAAAATCATACACCAACTCACACGTTTCACGCATAAAATCATGCCCTGACAAAACGAATCAAAACAAAAAGGGTGAAAACCCTTACCCCAAACGACGGATGCCGAAACCGACGACGCCGACCACGACCAAAGACGCTGCCTGGCTGCCTCCTCTCCTTTGGTTGTCGATCATCAAGGGGAAAAGGAAAGAATTAATACCGTCACCATCATCGTCATCCAAACGACAAAACCCGAAAAGGAAGAAAATGGCAACCACGACAACTTACCGGCGAAAGACGATGAAACTGACGACCAAACCTCACGTCGCCAACGCCCTGCCCTCCTCCTCTCCTCGACGCCAGCCGCAGACCGTCGTCGTGATCCCCTCTGCTGCCTGCCGTCGCCGCTCCAAGAGAAAGAGAGTGCCACAGAGAAGGAATAGAGAGAAAGAAGGAAGGAAAGTGAATGTGGAAGAAAGGAAAATGAAAAGTAACGTGAGGGAGAAGAGAATGAATCTGCCAATGGGATATCAATGTGGGGAGGTGAATCAAGCTTGTAACCGATGAAATAATCAAAGGGATTATTCCCAAAATAAGTAACCCCCACATTAAATCCCTCCATTTAAAATAATTAAAACACTCAAAATCCGGCAAAAGAATAAAATTACACCACAAAGTCTTAAACTCGAGACCTCTCAAATAAACCCGTCAACTCCATCATCACTTCCACCCGAATGGGCTAAGGTGGAAGTCTCGAAAGGAAAAAGGTCCGATAAAAATAAAAACGGAATGGATGGTCTCACATCCTCTTTAAAAGATATTAAAACCCATGAATAAAAATACGTATCACCAAAGGAATTAAAATAGCCAACGCGACACCACATGGAACCCAAGAAAATACCAAATATATTTATTAAAATAACTCTAACCATAACAAATCATAATATCACTATTATTAATAAATAACGACAATAATAAAAATAAAATAAAAACGATAACAACAATAATAATAAAGACAAAAATATTAATAACACAATATTAGTAAATAATACTAATAAATATCATCCCAAAATAATAAATAATAATTAAATATAAATAATAAATGATAACCGGTCCCGAAGGAGCGGGTTATCACAATTGGGACAAGCCGAGAGGTGGAATTCGTGAACATGAGATTCCGCGGAAGCAGCCGAAAAATTTATCAACGAACGTTTTGGCTTCCATACCCCCCAACATGCCTGCCGGCAAAAATGTAAAACCACAATATGGAGTAGGACACCGAAATATCATACAAACAACCAAATTTCTAAGACGACTCAACGAAATTAACTCTAAGAAAGGAAAGTTCATATTTACAAAAGAAAAGCAATCTTGCTTTATCAAATCATTGCCCCTTGGGAGGCTGGGTGGGGCGCCCGTCATCTCTCATGTTCAACGTGCTTAAGAGTTGACCGACCTGCGTCTCCAACTTCATAATAGCTTGTATGTTGACACTGACTTGCTGCTGAGTCTCGGTCAAGCTGGCCAGCATCTTCATCTGTTCAGCCATCGATTTAAGCATCATCGCCTTAAATGGTGTGGGCGTGTGTTGCATCAGCAATGATTGTAACGTTTCAGGAACGTTGGCCGGTTATGGCTGTGGTGGTGGTGGTTGCCGCCAAGAAAGTGCAGGATGCTGTGGGTAATACCCGTAAGTAGCGTTGATTGATTCTGTGGGGTCAGGTGAAAGTGGCTGGGTGGACAGACAGACCGTCCAATGATATGTCGTGCTACCGCAGGTAACACAGGCTTCAAGACGTGGTGGTACGGGGGTAGTGACAGTGTCCTTCTTTAAGAGCAAATCCAACTTCTCGTAGAGAGCTGCTACAGTGGATGTGAGTGTATCGGTGACACTCAGCTCGTTCACATTCTTCTTCTTTTCAGTGCGAGCAGCAACTGGTCGATCTCTACGATCGAAAGTGGATTGAAGTTGGGACGCGTCACTCAAATTCTCAAACAATGCTCGTACCTCATTCTTATCCTTCGTCGTCACGGATCCTCCGCTTGAGGTGTCCATCATTTGACGTTGGGTTGGTAAGAGACCGAAATAAAAGCTTTGCACCAGCTGCCATCGGGGGATATCGTGATGAGGGCATTTGCGCAACAGATCACCGAATCGCTCCTAAGCTTCGTACAGATGCTCCGTGTCGTACTACTGGAAGGTGGTGATCTCACGACGGTACTACAATGTCTTCCCTACCGAAAAGTACTTCCGAAGGAATGCAGCACTCATCTCCTCCCACGATCAAATTGAATTTGGTGGCAGGGTGCTAAGCCAGTGTTTTGTCTGGCCTCTTAGTGAGAATGAAAAAAGGATGAGTCTCATGGCACCAACCGAAAAATTATTGATCTGGAGGGTCGAGCTGATGCCAAGAAACTCGGACAGTTGGTTGTATGAGTCTTCCTGAGATAAGCCATTAAAAGTTGGAAGTGATTGAATAGTGCCTGGATTGATCTCATAGTGGGCAGTGTCAATTACAAGGAGAACGATGCACGATGGTGTGTCGTACACATTCGGAATGAAGTACGCGTACAATGGTTGTGTTACCCCATTTCCCCCGTTGTCCTCAGCATTTAATCCATTATCTGCTGGCTGATCCCCGTTAACCCCATCGACAGGACCATTCATATTGTTTGGTGGAAGGTCCTCCATAGTGCTAGTGTGTGGGTGTTGATTATTAATCCTACGTCTCCCTAAGTCGTAATTTATTGGAATTAATTCAGGCCTCGGGGATCGACGACCTAGCATGCAAGTCAAACAACTAACTAGAGGAGCAGGCTAAAATAATAGCACAACTAGACAGGAAGCAAGAAACAACAAAACAATAAAGCAAAATTTAAAAAAAATTTAAAAAGAATAAAATACAGCTAGAAACAAAAATTAAATTCAATCAAAAAATTTAAAATGACCGTCCCTGGCAACGGCGCTAAAATGATAGCACGTGTCATCGGGCGCGCTATAATTAGAATTCATAAATGCACATACCTACTGCTAACAGAAGTTAGCGGTGAGCACGAGGTCGATCCGCAGGGACGGTTGCAATTATCGAGTTGGATTAATTTAAGTTCCTAGAAGGATATATCGAATAGATGATTCTATTGGTTCAAATAATAATTAAAACGCAAGAAAATAAATGATAGATGTCGCCGGAAGAAGCGACGATTCAACCAAAGATAAGCAGCCAGCAACCGGTTTGATTAGAGCCAGACACGGACGTGATTAAAAACCATGGTCGTGTTCCAGGGGACGGATACGGGCGTGTCGATACCGACACGGCCGTGTCGAGGTGATTTCTCTTGGGGCTGCGCGCGACTCGAAACCGAATTGCACGCGAATCGAACGATTTAACGTTTCAATCAGATTCGTTATTAGCGAATTGATTTAGGGCTTGACCGTGGTTTGATTGCTTGGTTCGATTAATTATTTCTGTCACAAGAATAAATTAACCTAGCCACATGTCACCGGACGGCAAAACAAGTCAAACAACGAATTCAATAATTCACGCAGATTCTCAATCGCGGATTAATTGCTCGGTTCAATTAAACGCATGTGTCACTCAAGTGAATAATTTAGCCACATGTCACAAACGGCAGGAACAGTTCAATCCACAAAAAGACAATCAGTGCAGGTTCAGTTTAGTGCTAAATGAAATGTAGTATAATGCCAATAAAACAGCAACCGATATGAGCAAATGCTCTGGTGAAGGAGAGATGAGATTGACAGAGTTGGGATTAAGGGAGAAGTGAAGGGAGATTGAGAAATTTGACGAAGGAGATGAGATTAGAGTTGGGAGAAAGTGAAAGGGAATTGGGGATCGGGAAAGACAAAGGGAGGAGCAGA
>JAOWBR010130536.1:0-12500 GCA_028571145.1 Dionaea muscipula
GAATTCAAAAACTCTAATTTTATTCATCATGCTGAAAAATTACAAGTGATGTCTAGTCGGAAAACAAATAATTGATATCCATCTTGATGTAGTCTTTATTCAAATATCTTCTAAATTGGTGTGCCCCTACTCGGACTCCGAGCTACGGCTCTCGTTGTGATCTCTATCTTGACTCCTGGAGGTCCAGCGATCATCTCGTCTGCCCCCCCACTCTCTGGTTTTCCGAGGGCTTCCTTGAGTATCTGGACTGGATTTTTCGCTGATTGTCTCATGAGCTCGAGTGTTCCGAGCGTTGACTTCGTAGCTTGATTCTTCTCGGGAGCTACCGTTTAATTCCTCTAATACCATGTATCTCTTTGCTCGTTGGAGGAGCTTGTCAAAGGTCTTCGGCATACGCATCAATAGGTCATCCCTGAAAGGTCCTGGTCGGAGCCCCGTCATGATAGCTACGGTGGCGACATCCTTTCCCACACCTGAGATTTCCACGTACGCTTTGCTAAACCGGAACATGAAGTCTCGGAGGGACTCGTCCGTCTCCTGCTTCACGTCGAACAAGTTGGGGATGGACTTCGTGAAGACTGAGGAGCTTGCGAATTGCGCGATGAATTTCTCTGCGAACTCCTCGAAACTGGAGATGGAATTTGGCGGAAGGCGATAGAACCATCGCCGGGCTGCTCCCTTGAACGTGCTCGGAAAAGCTTTGCACTTCATTCCGTCTGAAAATTTTTAAAGGCTTATCCAGATCTCATAGTGGCTGAGATGATCTTCAGGATCTTCCGTTCCGTCATAGGAGTCCAAGGACGGGAGTCGGACATGGTTCGGACAATATTCCTCTATCATATTCCTGGTGAAGGGTTGAGTTGTTTGGACGGTTCTTCCCCTCCTTGGTGCACTACGATCCCTCGAGCAGGATCCTTCGCTTTGCCAGTTTGGCGTTGAACATCGACGCTTTCGCCTACTAGTCCCGCCGTCATTTTCTTCACTCAAAGTGTTACTCTGTGAGTCGATCGGATCTGATGGGGATGGAGATCTTGTTCTTAGCATGCATGTGGCATCTCTTGCCGTTCTTCGGGAGGCTTTTCTTGAACCTTTGTGCGGCTTTGATCGCCGAAGTCTTTTCCTGTCCCTCCGCACGACGTTGGGTTCGGCCATGGTGGTTTCCCCGCCAGCCAGGTTGGGCGGCATTGTGACGGGCACACCTGGATGTTACACCAATAAAATCTGGTGCACGCCTTTGAAGAACATCTCAGTGAGTCGCCGAAACTTCGCCCGGGTGATGGGCTCATCATCAGCAGGCCGCGGATGGGGTAGCGCGTTTACGGCGGTGCCCCCCACTAGTTGCGCTTCATTGCCCGCTCCCAGCGAGGGGTTGTCAGAAAGCTGGTTCTCGGGAGGATGAGAGCTCGATTATGTGACTCCTCTTCGTGCGTCTATGACTTAGAGATTTTTGAAACGTGACTTCTTGTTAGGTTTCCCATAAACGGCGCCAAATATTATCACCACTTTTTGGTCGGGGTGACGTGGACGCGTTCCGAGTGCCACCTGTCTACCACCTGTGCCTAGAGTCCGGTTTTCGTGCCTCAAGATATCTTCCACTTCTGGACATCCGCTGCCTCAGGATGTCCGCTGCCTCACGAGTCCGCTGTCTCACGGGTCCGCTGCCTCACGATTGCCTGCACACGTAGCAACCTTCACGTTAGAGGGACCCGAGGTTTTCACCCCAAGAATACCCCTTCAACACTCAATTCAGACTCTGATCCAAATGCTGGAAGCTGAGGAGCTTAATAGGAGAGTTATTCAGAGAAGACAGACGTACGTACCTAAATGAGAGAGCGGAGAGCTCTATTTATAGAGACGAAGATGGTTATCCGTGAAATGTCAGTATCGCCCTCGAACTTTCTTCAGGAATATTCTAGAATGTCGGGACGTATCCAAGAATTTATGTCTAGGCCTGGGCCCATTAACCACCTAGTCGAAGCCCACGAGACATTGGAGAAAACGGGACTTGTCGGCGGCACGCGACCTTGACATTGCACGGCTGCCAGTAGAAGCAACTGGCCACGAGGGTGCCACTGCTCGATGTCCGCCACTGAGCTCCACTGCTCGCCGGGAAGCTGCTGGTCGTGGGTGTGCCACTGCTCGCTGGCTGCCATCAAGCTCCACTGCTCGCCGTGGAGCTATTGGCCGCGAGTGTGCTACTGCTCGCTGAGGAGCTCCACCGGCCATCGCTCAGCTGCCCGCCAAAGCCACTGGCCGTGCCACCTCCGCTGCTCGCCAAAGCCACTGGTCGTGCCACCTCCGCTGCTCGCCAAAGCCACTGGCTGCGTCATCTCCGCTGCTCGCCAAGTCGCACGCAGGCTGCCGACTGCATGGGTTCACTGCCCGCAAGGAGCCCTGGTCGCAGGCAGGCCTCCGCTGCCTGCGAGGGGCTCGCTGCTCGCGCCACCTCGGCTAGCCGCAGCCACCAGCTGCTCGTGTGGGAGGGTGAGCATCCGCAGGCTCCACTGCTCGCCACCTCATTGGTAGCAAGACGAAGCCGCTGCCCGCCATGCTCATTGGTCGTGCACGACGGTGATGGCCATTGTCCGGGCTTGTCTCATTCTTCACGTGAGGCAGCCGTGCATGGGCACCCATGCATGTTCATGCATGGCCATGCAAGGCCTACGTGGACGGGAACGTCCATGTGTCCATAGCCGGGTCCACTCTTGCTCACGTGGCATGTTAGTCGTTGTCCACGTGGCGGATATTTTTCGGTATGTAACAGACCAGACACTCAAATTTTATGTGCCCGGACTTCTTACAACAAAAACATTATACCTTGCTCATATCCCGAGGCTTAGAATTGGAGCGCCCCGATCCACTGCCCCTGTCACTCTTGTGGCTGTTGTGGTCATACTCCATCTCCCTTCCTCGAGCAAACAGATCCTGATCATCAGACTGTGTTGAGAAGTCTTCCTCAATGGCTTTTTTCACGATGTCCCGAGAGATCAACTGCTTCAAAATCTTCTTATAGTCGGTTGTCTGCATACTATACAAAATCTGATCATGAACCAGAGATTAAGCAAGAGCCAACCTAGCCAGCAAAAGAGCAACCTTCATCTCATCATCTAACTAAAAACCCGTGTTTGTCAAATTTCTCACAGCATGGTTGAATCGGTCCACATAATCCTGTACGGTCTTACCCTACTTCATCCCTACCTTGAACAACTGCATCAATAGATGCATCTTGCTATAGATGGGCTTATCCATATAAGTCTCCTCAAGTTTCTTCCATAATAACTCCGTTGTCTCCTCATCCTGCACACGCCTCAGTACATTATTGGACAGAGCAAGGCATATTGAGGCTAACGTCTGCTGGTCCATGCAAACAAATGCTGCAGCGGTCTTGTCAACCCCTACAGCAGGAACAACCGCCCTGGCACAACCTTCTTTCATCAAAATAGATTGCATTTGAATCTTCCGAAGGACAAAGTCTTCATTCCCGCTGAAACGGTCAATCACATACTTGGATGCTATCAGGATCAGCAATAGCAGAACAGAAACTGAAACTGAATTTCCCACAGAAGACCAGAAATCCCAAAGCTAAAAGGAAAAAACCCAAAACAACCAGAGGAATCTCATAACCAAATAGGGCACCCAAAAACAAGAACTTCAAACCCTAAATTCACCTGAACCCTAGATCCAAACCCAAAAACCCAAAGCCGCTTTGATACCACTTGTTATGACCAGAGTCGGGGAACACCACACGGATGTGATGCCACCGCACACAGCGGAAGCAACAAAAGAAACAAATCCAAGATCGGCCAAACAACAGGGTAAGGGAAAATAAGGGAACAAGGAATAAAACGGCGGAAATCAATAGATCCACTAACCAAAGAGCGTTTACAGAAAGGTAGAATACAAAAGGATCACCAACACCTCCAAAGGTGTAACCTTTTTCTAACCTCAATCCCAATAGAAAAGAGTAGACAAACCCTAACCCAAAAGGAGAACCAAAAACAAAGTCAAAGAGTGCTCCAGATAAATCTCCAACACTCTAGGATCACGTCGTATCTCTGGATGTCTCTGGTGTCGATCTTCAAACCCCTCTTCTGTGTATGGAGGCTGCCACGAAGGTTTCGAGAAGATCTCACATTGAAATATCATAGGTGGGCTTTAAATAGGCAATTTCTTGAAAAAAACATGTGCCAAGAAATGCACGCTCGTGCTTTTCCATAACCTGAGAAGCCTCCTGCACGAAACACCGCCGTGCTTCATAAGCACGGTCCATGGTCACCAGTCGTGTTCTCCACTGGACGCGCTGCACAAGTGCCCGAATAATCGCACGGTCCTGCTTCTCTTGTGCACGCTCATGCTTTTCCCAAAACGCCTCAAAACACATCCCGAAAACCTCTAAGTCCACACCGAAAAGTCTCGAACACCATCTAAGCATCAAACGTATGGAATAGAAGTCGCCAACCTTCACAAACATTAAGACAAAACCTTGTTATTGAAACTAATTATATTTGGAGGTTAACCAATTTTCTCATAGCATAGTTCGTTGTAGAGGTATCCATCATTTTCATTGTTTATGATTTTAAATTTAGAGAACTATTGAAAAATATAGAATTTTTGAAATTAATATTATTTTTTAAAAAAAATTCCAAAAAAATCTTATTGTTCAAACAAATTTCAAAAATACGTTTAAAGGCGTCTTTTGTAAAAACGCCTTCAGCTGAAGCACCAGCCGATTGAATTAGACGATGAGAAATAGACAACTGTTGAATCCAATTCATGCCCATAGTTTCAGCAATATCCATCAAACCCAATACATCATCATCGTTATTGATGGGTACTAAGATATGACTCACCTTCACACCATCATTGATGAGACATCGGTGAAACATCTCAATTTAATGACAGACACTACTGATTCCAACAGCTTTGCATATTTTTCTTAATAATTGCTCATAATCTATGCTTCTCTTAACTCTTATGCGTTTCACGGGATTTTTATCATAATATACCCCTTCATCACCATCTAATATATTTCCATGGACATAGCAAATAAATTGCACAAAATCAGACATTTTTGTACCTAGACAAATTAATCAAAATATTAACTCAATTAATACAACCGACTAATATAAACAAATTAATCTAATTAATCAAAATATTAACTCAATTAAATAAATTATTCAACATAATACTAATTCAACCAAATAAACAAATCTAACGAATATATCATAAATCTAATAAATCTAAACAAATCAAACAAATATACCAAATCTAACCAAATATAACAAACAAATCTAACGAATATACCAAATAAACAAATCTAACAAATATAACGGATATATCAAAAATTAAATAAATCTAACAAATATACCATTAATTATTCAACCTAATTGCATATACAATAAAATATACAAATATGACGAATTTTAAATACATTGAAAAAACTAACTAGACATAGAGTAGGAGATGGAGATGGAGATGGAGATGGAGGAGAAGAAGATGAAGGAAATGGAAGGAGGAGAAGAAGAGGAAGAAAATGGGAGAAGGAGGAGATGCGAGCAAGAGGAAGGAGGAACAACGAGGTGCGGATGTGGAGGAAGAAAGACATGTGGGGGGTTTTTAGATTCGTTGAAGGCGTTTTTTTTAAAGATACCTTCAGAAGAAGTCGTTTTTAAAAAGATACCTTCAGAAGAAGTCGTTTTTAAAGATGCCTTCAAAAGACGTCTTTTCTAAAGACGTCTTTCGGTGTATATTTTTCACATAAGATATTTTTTTTAAAGACGTCTTTAGTAAAGACGCTTTCTATGTAAAAAGTATACAGAGGGGTGTCTTTTCTAAAGATATCACCAAAGACATCTTTTGTTTATACTTATTTTTGGAATTAATTTGTATAGTACAATTTTTACGAATTATTTTAAATTACATTAATTATTTCAAAATTTTGAAAAATATAGGCAACATTAAAATGATTTTTAATAAACTATAAATTCTTTTTTTGAATTATTATTTTAGAGAAAAAATCATATAAATCATAAATTATGGTATAAAATCATTTAAATTGTACATTGTCACAGAACCAATCATTTGCAATTTTTAAGTTATTTAAACAAGGATAGTTAGAATACCGTTTAACCCATTTTTTCTTCTCCTAACCCTAACTAATATTTTTTTATTTAGATTTAACGATCTCTTTTATTTCAAAAGGAAAAAAAGCCTAATTTTCTCTCTCCAATTTCTTTTTGTGGAGCTACCCTCCCAGGCTCCCAGCAATCGCCACAGTGCAGAACGCAGCAAAGCCCTGAAATATCACCAAAACGAGAGACAGAGGGAGAGAGTCAGAGAGAGCACTCTCAACATGACCTAACTCCATCAGTGTCGGCTGCAGTGATTTGAAACCTTCATTCAAAGCACTTTCCTCAACAAAGAAAAAAAAAACCCACCTGAAATTTTTTCTGGGCATTTGAGGATATGATGGGGGAATCGAAATCTTGGTCTCTCCGAAAATGTAACCAATTGATGCTGAAATTGGCAGCATCAACAGTAGCTGTGATTTTCGCCTTCAGGCTCTTCACCAGTTTCTCCGACGATTTTCCATCTGATATCCCTTCCTCGGATCTTCGAATGTCGACGATATCGCAATCCCCGCCAGCTGCTTTTGTGGTTCCAGTTCCACCACAGGTTCCTCCTGCTTATGAAGCTCATGCAAGCAGTGAGAGAATGACTCCAAACGGTAATTAAGTTAAATGGGACATTATTCGATTTATTGTTTCAGTGCTCTTCTGTTCTGTTACTTGGATTGAACATTTTTTTCGGCTAAGTACTGGATTGTATTTTTTGGCTTTTTGGGTCATACCCTTGGATTCTGGTGATGATTGGATTTGTTAGTAACTGTGACTGCCTAGAGATCTTGCTCAAAATGAGATCCTTATGAGTGAACAATCTATGCTGAACTCGTGTGGTGCAGTATCTCATCTGGGTATCTAGGTTTGCAGTGTCTACAGGATGAAATCAATTTGGGTTTTCACCTAAGACTGTAATTTCCTGGCAATATATATGCCGAGGAACCGATTTTACTTTAAAGTAGAGCTAGGGATATATGAATGCCCTTTGAGCTAGAAACGTTGGCAATACACACACCCACCTTACCCATGTGCTAAATTAATAAGTCAGAGTAGTAGGATTTCAACTCATGATCTGCTCAAGCTTAGAATGGAAGACCGATTATATAATTTGTACCTTGATAAGATAGCTTTTGATCAGGTATCAGGACAATATGAAATAGCATGAACCAGCAGCCAAGACTTTGATTCCTAGATTATGTGGTTGATTCATGTTCCATGCCCAAGGAGGCATTTGTTGAGGGGAGTGTACCAATATGAGCACATACCTCGTCAAATAAAAGAGTGTGGTTTTTCTGTTGACAGAGTATGTGGAAGGAATTGTTGTAGGTATAAAAATTGTTAGTCAGAAGTTAACATATGACTTAGTTTCTGTGATGGACTGCTCTCCTGATAAGCTATGAGCCTGAGATGGGCTTGAATCTTGATTCTAGAGAAACTCTATGTTTATTTCAGTAAGGAGGAGTGGTAGATGCAAGCCCTTTTTCTGGGCCCCTAGACCAAAGACAATCCGCTTTGAAGGCAGGGTTAGAAACTGAAAACGCTGAGGCCATATTTGGCTATGATAACTTTAGCTTTATGATGAGTTATCCCCTTGGCAACCATATTACTTTGTCTCATTCAATTTCAGGAGCTTGAAATTTTCTTCCATGGCTTCGATTACTTTTCTATTTGCGGGGTTAGAAACTTAAAATGCTGACGCCATATTTGGCTATGATAACTTTAGGTTTATGATGAGTTATCCCCTTCTCAACCATATTACTTTGTCCATGGATTCAATTACTTTTCTATTTGGAATCTTGTTGTTTGGCTTCTCCTTCTAGATGCTTCAGATTGAATCAGCAAATCAACGTTGATTTGCATTCATTTGGGACCATTAATTTTTTAACACTTGCCAAAACAATTTTTGGCAAGATGAATTTAAGTACTTGGTGCTGAATTGGTAAGATTAATTTGCAGAAAAATGTGATCTTTTTACTGGGGATTGGATCCCAAATCCATCTGGTCCGGCATATACAAATGAAACTTGCCATGTCATTGAAGATCATCAAAACTGTATGAAGAATGGAAGACCAGATACAGGGTATCTCTATTGGAGATGGAATCCCAGGAATTGTGAGTTGCCTTTATTTAATCCAGAGAGGTTCCTTGAGATGATGCAGAATAAATCATGGGCACTGATTGGTGATTCAATTTCTCGGAATCATGTTCAGTCATTGATCTGTATTCTATCAAAGGTAGCTTCTATTTCGTTGCTAAACTTGACCTTTGAAAGTCTTCCAAACATAGCCTTGCTTTTTGATTCTTCAGTCTAATCAGTTCTTTAATTGACACCCTCTGCATCTTTAGTACAATATTGTTATGTAGGATATTTTTCACAGTGATCCTAGATTTCTAAAGCATAATTTGGCTTAATAAACTGTTATACTTTGGTGAGGAGAGTTCACTCAGTTTGTGAGCTACTGTTATACTTTTTCTTCTCCTGCATTATTTGGACAGCCTCTCTCCAATGCTATATTCACCTTTCCACACAAGAAAACCTGTCAGAAACTTGAAGGTCATTATTATCTGGAGATGCAGGATTTATTTTTCTTGCAATGTAAGTTGAAGGTCATAATGAGTAAGAAACTTGTGGGCTTTTCAATCTAGTACTAGTATATAAGCGATGACCCCTCGCCCCTCTTCTTTTTCTACCCCAAATGGAAAAAGTATCTTACATTGTAACACAAACCTAATTGTGTATTAGATTTGGAGGACAGTCAAAGTCATACTTAGTTGATCTCGTGAGCATATTCTTTCAAATAACATTCAAAACAGTGGCTGCTCAAGTCCCAACTGTTCACATTTTATTCTGTTTATGGTACATTTGAGCAATCGTACCGCAAATTGATGGAATTGGTAAATCTCATACTTGTGGCTCCAAGATCGTTTTTGGAGGCTTGCATTTGTGCAATTTCTCAATAGTCCTGCAAGTGTCAGCCTCATTTTCTCCTAAAAATTTGTTTGCCATTCGTTCTTTCTCTTTTACCCTCTTTTCCTTCACTGTTTCATTCGTTCTTTCTCTTTTACCCTCTTTCCCGTTCAATGACATGAAAATATTATCATAACCCTTGCTCAGTGGCTTGTTCTAGTTCTCAATTTACTGGAGAATATAGTCTGATCTTACGACACCATGATGCCCTTCAGGTGGAGAAAGCTGTTGAAGTATATCATGATGTGGAATATAAATCCAGAAGTTGGAGCTTCCCATCGTACAACATGACTATATCTGTCGTGTGGTCTCCTTTCCTTGTTCAAGCTGCAATATTTGAAGATGCAAACGGTGTTTCGACATCTGAAATTGAACTGCATTTGGACAAGCTTGACAAGAAATGGCTAGATCAGTACATGAACTTGGACTACATGATTTTCTCTACTGGGAAGTGGTTCCTTAAGACTGCAATATATTATGAGAACAATGAAATAGTGGGTTGTCATTACTGTCACAAAAGGAACGTGACAGAGCTTGGATTTGATTTTGCTTATCGCAAATCCCTACGATCAGTGCTCAACTTCATCAGAACCTCTAGTCACAAAGGAATAATTTTCTTCAGAACATCTACACCCGATCATTTCGAAGGTGGGGAATGGTCTAGTGGAGGGAGTTGTAACAGGACCTCTCCACTCAATGAAGGTGAAATTGAGTTGAAGGACTTGCATAAAATTCTGCGAAGAATTGAAATAGAGGAATTCGAGAAAGCAGTGACAAAGGCTTCTGAAAATGGGGTCAATTTGAAGCTCCTTGATCTGAACCCGCTTTCTCTTTTGCGGCCTGACGGCCACCCGGGTGCATACAGGTGGCCTAACCCATTTTCACATGGGAAAGAGTTGCAGAAGCCAAATGATTGTCTGCATTGGTGTTTGCCGGGACCTATAGACTCTTGGAATGATGTGATAATGCAGATGGTTGTAAGTCGATGAAGGCATCGGCTTAGCCAGCTCTGTTAACTTAGTTTTTCCATCCTGCAGTGGTCTTGATGCAACACATAAGTTACCATTTGATGGCTAGAACGTCTTTGGAGGGAGAAAAGAAGCTCAAGCTCCACCCGTTTGTGGAATTGATGCTGCCAGTTATCCGACGGATCTTGTGGTATACATTTTTCATTTAGTTGCATATTGGCTTTTTGCCTCGGCTGGTCTCTGTTTGAAGAGATTGAACGGAAACAGAGATGACTTTATTTGGAGATCAGAAGCTGCTGTAATACATTCCTTAACGTTCAATGACTACTCTACTTCACCATGTATAAAGCAATGACATTTTACAGTTAAAAAGGTACACATTGAGATGATCTTGCATCTGTCCTGTTGTCATATATTGCCATCAACCCTGTACGGCGTACAAATTTGGGTCGGCTATGAATACAAGTTGTTTAAGCTTGTGTTGCTTGGGTAACTGTCCATTTACCAGAACCTTTTCTTTTTTTTTTTTCCCCTTAATGACTTAACTTTATTTGGATTAAGGTTAAATTGTAAAAAAGAGGGGAAGAGAACGATGTACCACTAAAAAAGGGGTGAATGATGAGATATATAAAATATTGGTAAATTTTTCTATCCACGGCTTAACTATTTCATCACAAATTTTTAAACAGTTACAAACTTGGGATAACCCATCATACGAAAAAAAATTTAAAAAATTTTAAATTTTAAATTAAAAAAAACTATCTTCACCATCCCATAATCACCCTTTCTCTCTATCCTATCACCCTCTTCCTCCCTCTCCCTATCCCATTACCCTCTCTCTCTATCACAATTTATTATATTTTCTATACATATACTTATATGCATACTTATATACATATACCTATATACACAACTCAAAATTTCTATATACACAATTTAAAATCTTTCTTCTATATATTATAGATAATAAACACCCTTCATCATACCTAGTTTTATTTTTCTCTAAATAAAGTAAAAAAAAAATTTCCTGCCCTTCCCACTTCATAACCAAAATCAAAGGGTGGCATCTTCCGAAGTGGAGCTTGGCTTGCCGAGGTGGAGAGGTCTTACCTTTGCCAGAAAGCCAAATTCAAATATTTTCAACACTGATCGCAACACTTCCTTTTCTCATGCGCTTATTAAGAGAAATGCAGTGAAATCAAGGATCATTTCAGTTAGTCCTGACTACGGTTCGGTTTTGAACCGAAATCGAACCGGAACCGAACCGACGATTTTTGAAATCGGAATCGAAACCGACGGTTCCGGTTCGAAAATCGAAACCGACTCCTTAGAGAAGGGTTTGGTTCCGGTTCCCCTATATTTGGAACTAAGACCGACGGTTTCAAAATCAGCCAGAACCGGCAGATCGAAACCGGCAGATCAAAAACGCCGGTTCGGAACTGGCCGAAACCGACAGTTTAAAAAATAAATAAATATATTTACATAGAAAATAAAAACTTTAGTAAATATAATATAATTTTTGAGTAAACTTTAAGACCAAATAATTATACACAAATAACAGGTGTTGCAAAT
Source organism: Dionaea muscipula (assembly GCA_028571145.1). NCBI lineage: Eukaryota > Viridiplantae > Streptophyta > Magnoliopsida > Caryophyllales > Droseraceae > Dionaea > Dionaea muscipula. The sequence goes on from JAOWBR010130536.1 coordinate 11,628, forward strand.
AATGAATTGTTTAAATATTCTGATAATATTTATAAAGATTTATTAGCTAAATTTGTTTCCGATTTATTAATAATGAATTGTTTAAATATTCTGATAATATTTATAAAGATTTATTAGCTCAATTTGTTTCCGATTTATTTAGATATTCAGCAAATAATGAATTGTTCAAATAATGAATTATCTAGATTTGTTTATAAAGATTCATTAGTTAGATATTCTGAATTGTTTACATATTCTGATAATTTTCGTAACTAATCCTCATTAATATGTAAATTTTTATAATTTTTAAATTGAAAATTAGGTTTATATATGCATCACTAATTGAAATTTTTATATGCATCACTAATTGAATATTGACAAAAATAGAACCGTCCGAAACCGTTCGGAACCGGAACCGAAACCAAACCGGAACTGTCCCGGAGCCGACGGTTCCATGAACCGGCCCGGAACCGTCTGTAAATGGAATCGGAACCGGCCCAAAATCGACGGTTTTGAAACCGGAACCGGGGGTTGCGGAACCGTGGTCAGGGCTAATTTCAGTTGAGGAGGAGGATGGAACTGCTACCACTTCGGAACAGGAGGTGGTTGGGGAATTCCTGGATTTCTATAGGAAGCTATCAGGGAGCAGAGGAACAACAATATATGGGGATTGGGATGCGATAAATGCTGGGCCAAAACTTTTTGAAGTAGACCAAGCAATCCTCATGGCACCAGTCTCGGGCAAGGAGATTAAGGATTCTCTGTGATCTATTGGGGATGCTAAAGCCCCAGACCCGAATGGTTTCTCTGCTGGTTTATCTAAGAAAGCATGGCGCATTGTTGGCTTGGATGTTGTTGCGGCCATTAAAGAATGTTTTGCTACAGCTCGACCCT
>JAOWBR010130647.1:0-13939 GCA_028571145.1 Dionaea muscipula
AGTCCAAAACAATAAATAATCCGGTCCGTTCAATACACACAAAGTGTACTAGCACAGATGAGTTGAAACTATAGACCTAGTCTATATCGTTTCCCGTAGTCAAGACAGACCTACTTAAATATCTCGTGCAACAGTCGTACCGATGGGTTGTCCAGATCCATCTGCTGACTGTGAACATAAACTTATACTCTATTCCTTTCAATGATAAGGTCTTCCGTATGTAAGTTATACTCTACATACCAAGTCATCTAGAATAGAATAAGTGGACTAATGTAAAATTACATTCGAATCGCCATAAAATGATTTTCATAAAATATTCTCATTTATTCATAATAAAAAATATTTTATTACAATATTTTTTTGGATAAAATCTTAACAGTCCCTTAGGGTTAAATTCTGTCATTAATTCAATATTAACTGGTCTGCAATTTAGGATTGCTATTATTTCTGTTGAGTGCTCTGGTTTGACTAACTCCATGAGTGACCACTTGCATTTATTTATACACATCCCTGTGAGTTATGGAGTTAACTCTTGTGCTGAATTAGTTCCTGTGTTATGCATGTCTGGTTAGCGGTAAGATGGTAAAACTTGGATGCACACACTACACGCCTTGGTTGCTCTTGTCTGGTTAGTTTTCGTTAGTCATTTTCTGTTTGAGAGTTATGACAGGGTAAATTTGGAATGTGTAGTGGTAGTTTCACAACTTAGTTGTTTATACTTTTCATGTTAGCTTGATAGGGACCAGCAAGGTGTAAGTTGGGGGGGGGGGGGTGTGATGAGTGCATGAAAGTGCGCTCCACACATTCCTAATTGATGCTTAATTATATCCCTTTAGGTCCTAAATGCATAGGTTTTACATGTTTATCATTTATACGTGCATAACCTGTTTTGCGGATTTTACACGTTAATTTTATAGTTTTGCAGGTTGGACATGGCATGAGACGTTTTTCGACCCAAACTGGACCTGGGCCGCGAAAACAGGCTGCAGTCCGCGTGCAACTCATTTATAGCTAGTCATGGTCGTGACATGCATGTCACGACTGTGATGGGTTCCCGTGCGTTGCCTTTTTAATGCCGCGACTTCTGTAGCGTGGAACTCCTCTTCTTCTTTCGATCCAGCGACTACAATAGAGCCCTGGGAGATCGAGAGAGGCGATTTCATCCTTGGGAGTATAACGGCAGACGACGGCGATCATCCTTTCACACCCGGCGGGGAAAATATATCGACGGGGAACGCGTTAGCAAGATTCATTCATTCAAATCGTTGGTAAATTGGTGTTATACCCCGTGTTTTATATTTATTTTTATATTTTTTATGCTTATTTAAGATCGATATTTCATTTTTGAGGTTTTTAGTTTTTCGATGAATAGTACCTCGTGAATAGTATTTACGGGTTTTTATGGCCGTTTGGCTACTTTTTGTATCGCATGTCATACGGACGATTTGAGGATACCGGCACGACCGATACGACGAGACTTGAATTTTAAGTACCATATTGACGTATGTGGATTGCACGGATTTTTCCCGGTTTGATGGTTTGTGATAGGACGGTTTTTGACATTTCGCATTTGGGCTCATCTCGTTGTGATCGTTTCGAGATTTTATGATTTTTGGTGATGTGTTTGAGGCTTGTAGGATTAGTCTCCCATGTGTGATTTGTGATTAAGGAAGTTAGTGATTTAAGTATGTGGAGTTGGTAGAGGTTGCTTGTGATTTTGGCTATAATCTATTAAGGTTGAGTGTGTGTGTGTATATGTGAGGTTTTGGGCTAAATTAAGGGCAATCTCCAACCCTTATTTCTGCATTTGACCGAGAGGATTCAAGGGAGAAAGGTGAAGAAGGGAAGTGAAGAAGAAAGGAGAGGATTGAAGGAAATCCTAGGTGTTCTTGAAGATTTCATCATTTCTTTGAGATCTTGGCCTAGCTCTTGGTTGTGCTTGATTGGTGACCACTTTTGGCAACCTTAGAAAGTTTGTGAACTCATCTTCTTGGAGTTTTTGAGGTAATCACTTGGTTGTTTTTCTTGTCTCTCATGGATCCATGCTTAGGAGTGATTTTTGAGTTGATGAGATTGTGTTTGGCATGTAATTGAAGGTCTTGAATGGTTTGATATGGTTTGTAGCATGTTTTATGACTTTTATGGGGTGTTTTGATCATGTTTGGTTGAGATTTTAGTTGAGAATCGTGCCTTGGAATTCTGCAGATCCCAGGACCGGATATCTGGTGGTGCCAACCGGATAGCCGGCTCGGCTAGGCAGTTTCTGCCTCCGATTGCACCAAAAGGCGGATATCCGGTCAAGGGATAACCGGATATCCGGCTCCTGAGTCTGTGCATGGATGATTTTCATCCGGTTCGACTCCGGCTTTTGGTATTCTTTAGGATTGATACGGGGATGACTCTAGACATGTGTTAAAGGTTCTCTTAGGCATGTTTAGCGTGGTTTTAGCTTCGTGGATTGTTGACTTGGTATTTTCCACCATTTAGCGAATTTTGAGACTTTGATTACTTATGTGTTCTAGGATCCATTGGTGGTTCCCACGATTGATTTGAGCGTGATTAGAGGAACGTTGGTGGTTGAGTGAGCGTGATTGCTCAGGTGAGTTGACTTACGGGCTAATGGTACTTGAATTACAAGTTTTCTCATCGTTTTCCATGTTTTTAATTACGGTTGGTTATAGACATTGATGCATGATTTATGGTTTAAATCATTGAGTTTGATTTTGGATTTCGACCGTTGTGTCGTTACGGCTTGTATGCCTGTTGTGGTTTTGGACATGGGATATGGATGCTAGATTTCAAAGCCCTTGGGGTCTTCTCTGATGAGAAACTAAGGCCACCTTCGGGTGTCACAACATCTTCACGTCCTTTTTGTTCGCGGCAGAGGGACTAGGACGATTACCTCTTGATGTTACATGTACGTGGTGGTGCCATGTCGGAGTGTATATCAAATAGGCGTTATTGGGATACCCTAACTGAGTGATTGTTTTTACATGAAATATTACATCCTATCGCCTTTGTCCTTGGATTTGACTTGGATATTTGTGGTTTCCATGGTAGCATGATTTGAATGATGCATTCGGACTGCATGTTTTATTCATTTACTATTATGTCGTATTTCATCTCACCGGCTATCGCTAGCTGAAGGATTTTACCCCTGCTTGTCTTGGCAGGTGACACTTGACTTGTAGATGGATGTGACAGGGAGCGGTGATCACCTCTTAGGATTTATATGTTTTCTTTCCGCTACATGTCATGTATTAGTTACTCTGATATATTTTGGACCGGATGGCCTTTTGGGATGGTTTCGATTCCCGTAGTGGGACTTCTAATTTTGACATACTTCAAGATAGTTATGCTTCCGTATCTTTGAGCCTGATGGTTTATTTTATATTATTTGTTTTATCTTTACCATTAGCTTCAATGAATCGTGGCCACCCCACGGGTTATCGCCGGTAGCATCCGGTTTCGGGTGTTACATTTGTTGTATCAGAGCGGGTCAGTTCATTACCGATTTAACTCTATTTAAGACTGTTTTGAGTGTGGACTTTAGAGTTTTGTTTTCATGTTTTCTTAGAATGAGGCACCATCTCCCGGCATCTAATAGGTATATTTTTTTGGTTTATCTTTCGTTATCCATTTCCTATGCACTTATGTACTGGTTTTCTCTGTAGGGGATTCACTTCCATAGACCCTTTTGATTGTGGTGGCTAGTGGGAGATAGCGCACGTTTGAGAATTTATATTTCGAGTTTATAGAGACGGAGAGGGTGATAGTAGATTGAGATGTGATTTTGTGATGGGCAGAAGAGGGGTAGGTCCTGAAATGATTGGATGTGAGAGTATTGCCAAGGCACGTGGGACTTGATCTATACCGTTGATGAGGCGCACATTTCTGGGACAGACAAGGAGCACTTGTGCTTGGCGAGTTATCGCATCTGTGGTTGATCCGAAGGGTTTGAGGTTGTGGTGAGTTGGAGGAGATCAGAGGACGTGTTGAGATACGTAGTTTTCTGGGATTGGTAGGTTACTACCAGGATTTTAAGATTGATTTTTCGATCGGTTGTTCATTGACTCGCCGCATATGTTTGGGAGTTGTGTTCAGATGAGATAAGAGTTGTGAACGGTTTTTCATGAGTTGAAGACCATTTTGACATCGGTGCCTTTTTTAGTGGCGATGAAGTGTAGAGTTGAGTTCTCGATTTTACGTAGTAAATAGTGCTCCTAGTTTGACACTTCTAGGAGTTTTGACTAGCTTAGCCGATAGGGAGTGAGAGATGCTAGAAGATGTTGGAAAGTTTGACCTGGTGTTGGTTGAGGGTGATTAGGTGCCACCCTATTCGCCTTGGTAGCAAGGTCCCATTTGATTAGTAGAGTGATTCAGATGACCAGCTGGATCAGTTCAGCCGCTGTTAGCCACAGATTTGATGTTGGAGCACATGATTGTGGATTTGGTGGTGAGAATTTCTTGATTTTTGAGAGGGCATAAGGCCATGTAAATCATTATGGATCGGTTTAGTAAGATTATTTTTAATGTCGATTCTAGAGGAGTTTTTATTTTTCCGGTCTTGGACGATGTGTGAGATTTAGTGGTAAGTTTGGGTGTGGGTTAATCCTGATGTTGAGGATGTTCATTCTTTTGACACGTGATGATTTTGGAATTCTTGAGGGTTGTAAAGATTTGACTTGCTAGTCGTGACCCGTGGAGTTCTTGATTGTTGGTAGTCGATATGGTTGGTTAGTGATTCGGTAGAGTTGATTCGATTTTGCTCGGACGTGATGTTGGGGTGAATGGTTTTGTTTTCAGTGGATTGGTTATTTTGACATGTGTGATTTTAAGGACATTTGGACATGGATTGACTAGGTCGGCATCAGGCCATCTAGATTGTGCTTTAAGGAGAGTTTTGTTGATTTGAGCGATGTGTCAATTTTGAGTTGACGGTGATGAGGCTGGATGCTTCATTTGGCAAGATTTCAGTTTCTTGTTTGATGGACTTGTGAAGATGTGTCGTTTTGGATTTTTGTGATTGATGTCTTTTGATGTGACAATAGGATTGGAGACTGGAGATTTCTTCGCTGTGATTTGAGTCGTAGTTAATTGTGAGGTTCTCCTTTGGATGTGGAGTTGGATTGTTTTAGCACTTGACTTTTGGATTTTCTTCGGGATGGAATCTTGATGAGTTGAGAGAGAGCTGGATGTTCGGTAGTAGGATGATTTTTGAGGGACAGGTTTTCGAGTGAACTTTTGAGGTGCCTGTTTGATAGTGATTCTTTTGCTTGGATCGGTGAGTTTCGACTGTTGATGAAGACTTAGGTCTTTCCTTGTTTGATTGGGGGTTGAGTTCCACCGTTGAGTGTGACTGAGACGGACCATGTAGGGATAGCGTTGTGTTAGGATTTGTCATAAGTTTCGGATGGACACCTGCACCTACTGCCGTGTGGGTAGGATGCTTAGTTTTCGATCCTGGTTGACCGTTTCTGCTATAGTGGTGTTTTGATGATGTGTGACCCAGACTTAAGTAGGGAGACCCTTTGATGAATTCTCGAGTTGGCATTGCTAACCTAAAGAGAGATACGACTTGGGTTCACGCTTGATTTTGAGATTTGTAGTTTCCTAGTCTTGGTTGGATTCTTCGGATGTTTCCACCGATTTCTTGTGGATGATGGTGAATCTGTTGGATGGACACTTGTGATCATGGTTGATGGTGTATTTTCGGTGTCACTGTGTTGGCGGTTTGGTAGAGTTGGCTTGAACGTTTCAAAGGTGTGATGCTGTGATTTGTGGTGCGTTGATGATAGTGAGTTGATTTGCTTGGACATGCGTGATTTTTATGGTTTGGTTAGCTCAACCTTGTGGTCTTTTAGCTTGTGTCTTGGAGAGATTTTTGTTCACCTAAACCGATGGATTAGTAGTTGAGTTGTGGGCGATAGGCCCAAGTCTTCTGTGTGTTAGATTTCCATTTTGCTTGCTTGTGACTTGTGTAGGAAGGTTGTGTTGGAATTCTTGTTTAGTGATCGATTCTGATTTGGAGTTGTAGACTAAGACTTGAGGACATTCTGGTTGTTGTGAGTGTTGATGTTTTGAGGCCTTTTATGAGGCACCGTGTTTGGTGAATTGGAACAGGTGATGGGAGATTTTTCTCAGTTATAGGAGTTTCGATGAGGAGTTCTTCTGGAGTTGATGCTTCATCGTGGGAGTCTGTGCTGTGTTGTGTGGATGGATGGATCCTGTAGAGATAGTTTTGAGTTTTTGTCATGCTTTTCGTCTGGGCTTCTGCATTTGTTGTTGTGTGGATGATTGCTTAGAGTTTCGACCCTGGTTGACCATTTCCGTTGCGGTGACATTTTGAGGATTTGTGGTCTGGTTGAGGTGTAAGCAGGTTTCTTGATTAAGATTTTCGATCCTGGTTGACCAATCCCGCTAGCGTTGTTGATCTCATGGGAAAGACAGTTGTGTGGAGAGTTCTTGATGAGTGACTTTTGGGATTGAATGAGTTCTTTTTCCTTGGTCGTGTGGTTGACAAGGATGATGATTCGTGTCTGAGATTAGTAGTTCCTGAGTTGGCGGAATCCCATGGATGTTTTGGTTAAGGGTAAACTTACCTTTGCCTTGTTCTTCTTGATCTTCCGGATGGCAATGAGGTTTGGATGAACGGACGCCTGAGAGCGAGGTGTTGTGGAGGTTGCTCTTGAGATAGAGGAGTCTGTTTTTGTTTGGTGAGCTTTTTCCTTTGATTGGTTTGTTTAAGATTGTGGGTTTGGGTTTCAGTCGGTTTTGTGAATGCTGATTAATGTTCTTGATTTGTTGATACGATTGGCCTTTAACCTTGTTGGTAGGATTGGTCTAACACATTTGATGCACGGTGATTCTTAGGGTTCGTGTTCGATTTGGTCGGAGAGTAAGGGTTCCATTTTCTGTTTTGAAGTGATGTATTGAGATTTATTGGTGAGTTGAAGTGTTGGTTGACTCGGATGCTTGAGGTTTATTTTGTTAGTGGTTCTTCTGGGGTGCTTTGCATAAAGCTGTTGGGACCAGACTTAGTTTCAGCACGACATATCATCCTCAGACGGATGGACAGTCTGAGAGGACGATTTAGACATTAGAGCATATACTCAGAGCTTGTTCCCTCGAGTGGAAGGGGGAGTTGGTATGATCAGTTTTCATTGGTTGAGTTTGCGTACAACAATAGTACTCACTCGAGTACTGGAGTTGCACCATATGAAGCACTATATGGTAGGAGATGTAGATCTCCGGTGTGTTGGTTTAAGGTGGGAGAGCGACAGATGCTCGGACCAGAGTTAGTTGAGAAGGCCAGCCAGAGGATTTCTATGATCCGAGATCGACTGTTGACAACTCAGAATAGACAGAGGAGCCACGCAGATCGACGACGGAGAGATTTAGAGTTTGAGGTTGGCGACATGGTTTTCTTGCGGGCTTCTCCTTGGAAAGGAGTGATCCGGTTTGGGAAGAAGGGGAAGTTGAGTCCACGATTCATAGGTCCTTTTAAGATTCTGGATAGGATCGGAGCTGTGTCCTATAGACTTGCCTTGCCTCCTAGTCTTGCAAATGTGCACAATGTGTTTCATGTCTCGATGTTGAGGAAGTACGTGCACAGTCTGACACATGTGATTGATTTTGAGCCATTGAGGGTTTGGGAGGATTTGACTTACGAGGAGCAGCCCGTTGAGATCCTAGGTTCTAGAGAGAAAGTCTTGAGAATTAACAAGTCGGTGCAACTCGTGAAGGTGCTTTGGCGCAACCACGCGGTGAAGGAGGCCACGTGGGAGCGAGAGGAGGAGATGAAGGATAGATATCCATACCTTTTCACTTGAGGAATAACTTTGTTTTTCCGATCTCGAGAACGAGATCTTTTAATGGGGGGTAGAATGTAATACCCCTTGTTTTTATATTCATTTTTATATTGTTTTATGCTTATTTATAATAGATATTTCATTTTTGAGGTTTTCACTTTTTCGATGAATAGTAACTTCGTGAATAGTGTTTTCGGGTTTTATATAGTCATTTGGCTACTTTTTGCATCGCATGTCGTACGGACGATTTGAGGATACCGACACGACCGATATGATGAAACTTGAACTTTAAGTACCATATTGACGTATGTTTATTGCACGGATTTTTTCCGGTTTGACGGTTTGTGATGGGACGGTTTTTGACATTTCAAATTTGGGCTCGTTGTGATCGTTTTGAGATTTTATGATTTTTGGTGATGAGTTTGAGTCTTGTAGGATTAATCTCCTAAGCGTGATTTGCGATTTGAGGTTATTAGTGGTTTAAGTGGTGTAGTAAGTGGAGGTAGAGTGTGATATTGGGTTTATTTAATGTGTTGTGTGTGTTAGTGTATAAGTGAGGTTTTAGGGTTGATTTAAGGGCCATCTCCAGCCCATTTCTGCTGCCATTTGACCGAGCAAAGGGAAAGAGAAGAGAAGAAGGAAGGAAGGAAGAAGGTTTGAGGAAAACCTGGGATATTTGAGGATTTGATCATCTTCATTGGGCTTGAGGACTTGATCTTGGCTTGCACAACTTGAAGTTCCGGTTTAGAAGCTTGGGGAAGGCTCATCTCCATCTCATTTGGTGATTTGAAGGTAATCTCAAGGTTGCATTTCATGTTTTTTTCATGATTTCCATGCTTGGGAGGATTTTGATGTGATGATAGAGTGAATGACATGTGTTACATGGTTTGAGAAGGTTTGATATGCTTTGTGTCCTGTTTTTTTAGACTTGTTTGAGGCTTTGGTTTTGAGTTTGGTTGTTTTGGTTAAGGATTTCGTGCATCTGATTTCCTTGAGGATTCAGCAGATCACAGGACCGGATATCCGGCTAGGACCACCAGATATCCGGATTCGTTGGAAAAGTTTCTGCCACCATATTGCACCAATATGCGCCGGCTATGGGGCAGCCGGATATCTGAACCTTGGACCTATGTATAATTTGTTTTGTCCGGCTTATTTTCGGCTTATGGGATTGTTTAAGGAGAGGTCGGGGTCGACCGTAGACAAATGTTAAAGGCTATCCTAGGCATGTTTGCTATGGTTTAGCTTCATAGAGTCATGACTTGGTATTTTTTCACCGTTTAGCGGATTTTGAGACTTTGATTATATTTGTGTGCTAGGACCCATTGGTGTTTCCCGCGACTGAGTTGAGCTTGATTAGAGGATCATTGGGGATTGTTGATCGTGATTGCTCAGGTGAGTTGACTTATGGGCTAATGGTATTTGAATGTCAAGTTTCCTCATCGTTTTCATATTTTTAAATACGGTAGATTAGTACCGTAATGCATGGTTTATGATTGGAAAATATTTATATTTATATGGAAGCATCGATTATGATCATTGTATTATGGGGCTTGTATGCCCTATTTTGGACATGGGATATGGATTTGAATTTCAAGTCCTTGGGCTTATTCCCTGAGTGGAATCCAAGGCCACCTTCGGGTGTCACAATACCCTGAAATTCTTCCGTTCGCGACGGGGGAATTAGGGTGGAACCTCATGATGATACATGTTCGCGATGGTGCCATACCGGTGTGTATACATTATGTAGGAGTTGTTGGGGTACCCTGCATTGTTGTGAGACTTTTCATATGCCTATTTGTTATATCCATTATTACCATTGTCCGCGGATTTATTTTAGAATTGTTATTGACACAAATTATGCATGATTTGAGAGCGCATGAACTGCATGTTTTAGTCATTTACCTTTATGTCGTATTTCATCTCACCAGTTATCGCTAGCTGACGGATTTTACCCCTGCTTATTTTGGCAGGTGACCTTTGACTTGTAGAGGGATGCGGCGGGGAGCGGTGGTTGCCTCTTAGGCTTTTACATGCTTTCTTTTCCGCTGCATGACATGTTTGATGCACTCTGATGTACTTTTGCACATGATGCCCTTTTGGATTGCTTGATTCTCATAGTGGGACTTGTTATGTTTTGATGTTTTAAATATCTTAATTTAGATCGCCTTCATATGCTTTAGCATGATGGCCTATTTGTATGTTTGTTTTGTCTGTACCATTGGTTTCAATGACTCATGGTCCCTCCACGAGTTATCGCCGGTAGCACCCGGTTTCGGGTGTTACATGTGTGGCTAAGATTGACTTGTGTAAGGCGTACGACTCCATTCAATGGAGGTTATGCAAGTGTTAGAGCAGTTGGGCTCTCCCCCCTCCCCCCCCTCTTTGTCAGGTGGATTATGACCTGCATTACCTTTGCTTCGTATTCAATTAATTTTAATGGTGAGTTCATGGGGGTACTTTGAGGGGCGGCCTGGGCTACGATAGGGGGATCTGTTATCGTCATACTTTTTTGTGCTTGTGATGGTGTATCTAACTCGTAGCTTGAAAGCAATGACCCTCGATAGAAGGTTTCAGTTCCATCTTAAGTGTAAAACATTGGGGATGGAGATGGGTCATGAAAATCATTGTGGGACGCTCAAGCATGGCTGAGATGAGGAAGACTATTGCTATTTCATTGGCTTACAAGATTATTGTTGGAAATGGTTAAGTAAAACCATGGTTTCCACCCAAATGCACGGGATCCGAATAAGTTTTCAGAGTCTCCGAGATGAAATGCGCACATGGCAGTAAGGACAACAATACCGTAAAAGCAGATCGTCAAAACCATTTCCGTGTGAATGAGAATTAGTTGACGAAATTGGTCCTGCGCAATGAAAAGTCCAAAACCTATGATCTCTATCCCACATCGAACTTTAGGAAAAATGTGAATATGCATTTAAGCCCTTTGAGTGAGATGGACAGATGAGCATCATGGATTACTTGGACTTTGAACAATATTAATGAGCAGTAGGCTCATATGTGCGTGGGATCCCATCGACTGGACCGATCCAATTCAGTTATGAATGACACAATAGTTCGGGAAGTGGGTGAGCCCAAATCTCCGATTATTTTGGTTTTGGGTTTGGTAAGCCCAACCCAATAAATTAATTAATTAATTAATTAATGGGATAGTGGAGCAATTACAAGAAGTTGAAAACTCCTCCATTATTTATTTATTTATTTATTTGATGTATAAGTGGAGCAGTTACAGGGAGAGATATTATCCACCACTTTGTGAAATATGGGATGTGATCAGGATTTCCTGATTTCTTAGAATTTTTTTTCAAAACCGTCAGTTCTTCCTTTTAAATAGGGAAAAAGGTTTTGGAAAAAAGATCAGAGATTTCCATAGAAACAAGAGTTTGTTTTTCTCACGAGTCACCTCTGAGTCCCAAAAAAAATATCGAGAGAGTTCACTTTTCAAGTGTTTGTTCGCTTTTTCAAGTGTTTGTTCGCTATAGAAGGAGAAGAGACCGGAAAGACATCTTCATCCTTATTAGCATGAGCTATTGTATCCTAAGAGACAGACGTCGGTTGGTAAGATGGCGAATTTGTCTTAAAAAGTTTGTGCCAAGCACAGACGTTAGCAATCTCTTCGGTCAGTGTAATTTGTACTCCATTGTGTTTTCGCATATATATAAAGTTTGATTTGTTGAGTTCCTATTGCATGCTCAGGTTGTCTTCTTCATTGTCACTTGTTATTCACAAATCTGCAAATGCATCATTATTTAATTAATTTATTAACTTAGTTAATTAACTAATATTTAATTTTGATTGTGGTGTTATACCCAACAAGAGATAACTTTATTATTAGAAACTAAGGTTTGTTTCTTTTTCAATTTAGGAACTATAGTTTATTTTTTTAAAATTAAGGGACAAACGTTTAAATCTTTTAATAAATAAGGGATTATCCATCAAATTAAAATAAATGAAGTACAATCTTTGTATTAAGGAACAATCCCTTATTTGGTAAAGGATTCAAACGTTAGTCCCTCAATTAAAAAAAAATAAACCACAATCCCTAAATTGAAAAAGAAAACAAACATTAATTCCTAAAAGTAAAATTATCTCTATATAGCAAAGCTCTAAGATTAGCCTCCGAACTCCTGAATCATTACGCTGCATCAAGCACTAGACATCATGCTCCAGAACCTGCTAACAGACCCTTGATCCAACAGTCTCACACCATCAAGCCCGTACCTTCACCCACCAGCATCTATAGGCCAACCTCCTTCTTCTCCCATCCTTCATTGCTTTCCCGATCACCTGCAGTCCTGCACCATCGTCCTCATCCAAAACACCAAGCAAACACAAGCCAGAGCTCTTGCAGCAACCGTGCAGGACATCCTCCATCAGCAACCTGTACACGTGTATAATCTCATTCCCCTATACAGTATAAATCAAAAGTAAAACAAGGTTGACGAGAGCTCAATCAAAAGCTAAGCAAAAGAGAACAATCTACAGGTTATGACCTTTCCACAGCAAAAGCAATACAAAGCAGGCAGACAACAGGAGGGACAAGGTAGGCCAAACCTGGCATGTTCACTTCTGCAGTATCAGAACTTCAACAACTCCAGCCATCCCCACTGTCAATTCAACTATTCCCTTCAGAATGGGCACCCATTCAGCCTACCGATTTGCAGTGGGTCTTTTCCAATTTGTCGGAAGATTCGTTTGTGCCTCTCCCTCCAAACCTCATACACAAGTGCTGCAAATGCTCCCCCTCCTCTCTGCCATACCCGACTTTCCTTTGGCAACCTTCTGCACCCAAGTCTGCACATGATCCCAGGACAGAGTTGAAACTGCCTTCCACTGAAGCCTCAAAGCAGGGAGACCCTCACAATCTCTGGGGTAAATGGGCACTCGAAGAACAAATGGTCTCTTGTCTCCCTTGCACTATTAGATAGCACAGACTTATCCGCCTCCAATACATTGATAGCCAAGAGCCTACTCTTCGTTCTAAGTCTATCTCGTTAAACCAACCAGAGAATAAAACTCTGTCGCGGCTGAATACCCTTCATCCAAATAAATCTCCACCATATCTGCTGCTCTTCATTCCTAGGAGACAATCTATAGTATGCCTCAGCCACCGAGAACCCCCCTTCTGTCATGTGCCCCTATATGTGTGTCTACTTCCCAACTCGGATAAGGTCTCACAGTTTCATGAGCACCCTTCAAACCCATGATCCCTTAGCCCCATCACAGTCCCAAATCCCTTCATACTTTAAGTATCTCTCATGAACCCATTGTTATCGCCTGAAAATGAGCCAAGCGACACCACCTAAGACTTGAGAACCGCTTCTGGTCTGTCTATTAGTCTGTGCAAGGAAAACTGGTTCAATAAGTTAAGTCGACGCTGAATCGATTTCGGGAATATGGAGATCAACTCTTGGACCTGCAAAGATGAGCAAACCACGTCAGAGAGAAGCTCGAGCTTTTAAGCCTCGGGACGACCGCTCTGATGCTTAAGTCAGATAAGGAAAGCATGACGCTGAATCAAGCTTACGGCAGAAAAAGATGTTGAAATCGGAAGAAATCACCTACCTAGAGGCTTATGGGGGGTCTGATATATATAGGTAAGGAGAAAAAGGAGGAGGAAAATTATCGGATTACCGATATGCTCCTCCAGCCTGACTGGCCGGACTGATCACCCGGGCTGATCGTCCGGGATGATCACCCGAGCAGGTCACTCTTGGCCAGCTGGCCAAGAAAAAGGCAATGAGGGAGCCCGGGCAGGTCACCTCTTGGCTGGCCAAGATGGTCCCAAAATGCAAAGATAGAGCCCCAAGCTGATCACCCAGGCTGATCGCTGCCTTGTTGGCTAAGATAGCCAGAAAACGGCAAAGGAGAGCTCGGGGTTGATCACCCGGGCTGATCACCCGAGCTGATCCTTAATTGAGAACCGGAAGGGTTCGAGCCGAACCAATACCCCCATGAATCCGATCGTCTCCCGTGTCCTTTTGTCCACGTGTCTAGAGGATTTTTTCCCGTATATCAAATATACATATCCCTTTTGATAATTTATTCTAACGCCGGAGTGGTACCCCGAGGCTTAATTCTCGGAGCCACTTTTGGTTAAGTTTTTG
>JAOWBR010130758.1:0-13939 GCA_028571145.1 Dionaea muscipula
GTAACAGCCTGTTATGCACGTCAAAACGGGTGTATTAGTTAAAACAGATGCATAATACTAAGAACCTGGATAACCTTTGAAGATTAACCCTATCTAGTAACTCAAAGACACCTATTTTATAGCGCATGTTTTCTGATCCACTACATTTGTCAAGATTTAGTCTCTAAAAGGAGCTATCTGGCTTATATCTGCTCAGATATTGGAAAAAAAAAAAAAAACAGACAGATAACAAGCAGAGAGAACTAGATTATTCACTTTAGATCCCAGTAGCACGAGGTGCTCGTACGCAGCTAGAGAAGTAAGAGAAGAGGGATTGTAGAAATTGAAGGCAATAAAAACAAACTCATAGTAAAACTACATATGGTGTGTGAGGGACTTGGCCCGAATCTAATCAGTAGAACATGTGCTGGACTAGCTGAACATCAAAGCTTATCAGCAGCATGGTTTAAAATTCCCAAAAACTTGGCTGTTTGCTTAGAAGCTACTTGATCATTCTTTAAAAAAAAACTTTAAGGATTCTGTTTCATTCTGCGTCTTTGTGTGCTATTATTTGCTTGAAGAGGTTCCTTCTTTCTGTGTTCTGTTCTTAAGCTGTCTGCCACGACTCTTGGCTCAGTTTGTATAATCAGTTCATGTTTGGAAAGGACTTAGCCATACAGCATTATGTAAGCTGCCAGCAACATGGATCAGGCTAAGATGCCTCTGATAGTAGGCCTGGCTACGGTTTCGGAACCGATAGTTTCGGTTCTATCAAATGGGAGAACTGGGATCGAAACCTTGGGCCACACGGTTCTGAAACCGCCGGTTAAAGTTTCAAACCGTCAGTTCACGGTTTCAAAACGATTCTTAACACATTTTTTAAAAAATTATTAAAAAATACGATTTGACCTAAAATTATAATTTTGCTATATACCCCGCTTCAATCTATGAACGGGCACAAGAAAACAAACCATAAACCAAAAAAGGACAATAAAAGCAAACTAGAAACGAGAGACGAGTGACAAGATCAACTTTGAAAATTCATATATTAAACCACACCATAAAATTTAAAGGCAATGAAACGCGGTGTGAGAAGAGCCTATGGCATAATAAATTTTATGAATTTTTAAAGCTATTTGATTGTTTTTAAAAATCTCACTATCAAAGGAAAAAAAAATCGACAATGAAACCGCCAGCTAGAACCGTCACTTCCCAGTTCTGAAAATGAGAGAACTGGAACCATGAACCATGAACCATGAACCATGGTCAACGATTCTAAACCGTTGACTACGGTTCAAAACCGCTGATTCCCAATTCCTATCTAATATGGTGCACCCAAACTACTAAACAAAGCTTGTTACCGGCATTGTGATTTTAACAACGGCAACTTCTCACCGGGTAGGGTCAACCACGTCCACATGTATCCATAGAATACATGCACACAAGATCCGACAATTATAGTACGCTGGTTGTCAACTACCTAACACGTATTGTCCTAACCTAATAAGCAGATTAGGTTTGAGCTAAAATAATATACATGCATAAATATATATAGTAATAACAATAACAATATAACAATAGCATTATGATTTTAACACAAATATCAAAATCATTGTAAGCCTTGCAACTCTAACAGCTCCAATCAACTAAACATCAAACTGATTATTTATGTACTGCAACATCTCAGACTTCAGCCTTTCCTTTAGCTAAACCAAGAAAGGAGATAACGTAATGGTTGTGTTTATTTTGGATATTAAAAAATGGAGGATAAGGAATGATGGGGGATAAAAAGTGGGATAAGAAATGATGAGATAGTGGATTTGATAAAAAATGGAGGATAAGGAATGATGGGATAAAAAAATGGAATAAGGAATTATGGGGAATAAAAAATTTCGATGGAAAAAATCGTCGGAAAAAAATCGTCGGGAAAAAAAATTTGCCGAGAAAAAAATTCATCGAAGAAAAAATTCGCCGAAAAAAATCGTGTATTTTTTCTTATCCAACATGAGGGATAAATAATGACATAGGAGGTGTCGTTATTTATGGAGACGCTATTTTTTCGACTCACTATTAATCCAACAAAAAAGTGACCAACCAAAAACATCATTAGATATCCGGCCGGATTACAAATTTTATCCCGCATATCTTATCCGCATAACAAACGCAGGATAACGAATGAAACCAGATTTTTTATCCTATCCCACATACCTATCCACCAATCAAACATGGCCATTGGCCAATAAGTAATCCATGTACCCCCAAAAGAAGATTGGTCAGAGAAGCAAGAGTGAGAAGAGCAACCCCTAAAGATTAGTAAAACAGAACAAGTCAGACAAAAAAGGGGATTTGTACTCAATTTCACTTTTTTGTATCCTGATCTCATCCTTGGTTACCTTGACCTAAAGCAGCTGACACGAGATATCAAACTTGGAGCAAGAAAAACAAGACAAACCTTAATTGCTAGTTCTCCAATAGCCCAACAAGCATTATTTGCCACTGAAATGTGTTCCTCCACCTTTGAAGTATCCTGCAGACAGAATGCCCAGATATTATGACTTCATAGTTATCAAATTAGAGAAGGATGCATAACCAGTCACAGATTACCAGTTGCTTAGCTGCAACATCGAGGAACTCAAGCAAATGTGGGCTAAGATGGCCAGGGCATATCTGATAACAATAAGAACAGGCATTAACATGAATTAAAACGATCTTTAAGATGATGTATAAGAATAAAAAATGAACTACAGCAGTGGCAATAGAATATAGGGCACACAGTAAATAAGTTTATATTAGCGGGACAAAAAGTTGTAATCTCAACATACTCTTGCGAGGTCCCCAAGAAGTGCAAAGGCACTCTGTCGAACATCAGCAGCCGCATCCACACAACATATCAAGAGCAGATCACTCAATCTATATTCTGAAACCTGCAAAATGAATATAGTACTTAGCAAAGATGCGAGCTACAAGCCAGATGACTTTCAATATTCAAAAACATCAGCTATGAAATTTGTGGAATTCTTAATTCGGATCGATGAAACCGTGCACATCATTTCCTGGAAGTGCAAAACCCTAGCACACAGCTTTCAGACATCTTTTGGGTTCAGTTAATAGAACACGTCTTAACTAGCAAAGGTGAGATATTTGCAACAGTTTGATATACTCAAGACTGGAACCACCTTAAAACTTCTCATAGAACCCTTGGCTCGATACCTACAGGAAATATAGTCACTGGCAATGTTAGAATACTCAAAACTTCAGCCTGTGGATAGGTGCACCTGCTGCGTGAGAAAATATACTGAGGGTCTGGACTCCAGAACATCTTGTTCATTCCGTAAAAGGCACTACTAGAGATCCAGATCTCCAAGATAAGCGCCTCTAGTTCGTCCACCAGAATGGATGAAGGGATCTCTCTTGGCCATAAATATCAAAAGCTTAAGCTTTTCAGCTGTAAAATGCATCGGCGGACTATGTGTACCTCAATATCAAAGCCTTAGTATGGCTATGTGTACTTCCAAGAAGTATAGTCTTCCAAAAATGGAATTGCAGGGTAGCCAGCAGGAAAGCATCTTCCTTACCATCCCACATCAAAGGGGAAAAGTGCTTGATATTAGGGCTCATGGTTCAATACATGTCAAAAATTGCTTAATCTTCCTGGGCTAGTAACAATAAAATGGTGTAATATGTACAACAAAATACTTTAAACAAGAAATGAGATAACTAAGTAAACTAAGATTAACTGAATACAACTTTTCTCATACCCAAAATCAAATCCCTCGCATCTCAACAATTATCAAATCTCTAACATCTCAAATTCAAATTGAAATATATACAAAGGTAATAATATAAGAGCCTAAAACAATCTAAACAACGAATATATCCTTAACTTGCCAGCAGCACCCCTGGCTGGAAAACATATTACGTACCATCCCACATCGAAGAGCAAGAGTTGTTTAATATTGATCATAAGCCTAATGGTTCAATATACATCAAGAAGGCTTAATCTTTTTGGAGAAGTAAGAATATGGTTTTCACGAGTACATGACCCCCTATTTATAACAAAATTGTTTGTATGATAAATCCTCATGAAAGATAGCGTGATATAAAATCTCTCACATCTTGGCTACATTCAAATAAAATATAAAAAGTGTAATATGATTAATCCTAAGGATATATGAATGAAATTACAAAGAATCAGGTCAACTCTAGAGGGTATGATTTTCACTTCCGCCAGATTCCTGTTATGGTGCCAGTACATTCGTGACAGAGAAATTAGATGGTGGTGAAAATATTGGCCAAGCAAGAGTACAATGAATGAAATTAGAGTAAATGAATCTTGCAAAATGGATGTCATCTTGCGCAAAAAAGTGGCATTTCCCATTGAACTACCATGTTGTAGGCAATTCATGCCCAATGAATATACATTGCGGTAATCTAAGGTATCAAAACATTAGAAGCTACAATCTTATACTTCTCAAACTTATCATCCCCAACCTTGGAACTATAAACTTTCAATCAAAGGTGGATCGAAAAATTAACTCTGTTGAATGAAAGCAAAAAACTGTTAATGATCCTATACTAAAAATACATAAACGAGAAACAAAATTTCACAAATAGTGACTTCTGCCCTCCTTGATCTACTGTTCATCGAACTTCAAACTTGGCACATAATTTTCTACAGGAACCATGAAAAAAGGATTGTACATAATCAGGTGGGAAAAAAAAAATTCTCTCTTCTGTTTTTCAATTCGCCCTCTCTTTCTGACTACCAACATACTAGGCAACCCCATATAACACCTTCTAATAGATGATCAACACTACCACCATCCAACAGCACACCTTTACCCTCGGCTCTGCATTGCTCTCAGTATCAACAAACCAATTAGATCAACCGTCAACAAACTACACCACTCAGTCTGCTCTCCCTCTTCAATCCACCCACTAGGTTACTGCTAGATATGGTCTACTTTCCGACACCTTCTTTACTCTCCAGTGGTGCACCTACACCCTCTCCTAGTTCTTCAATCTGTCCATCAATTTATATATCCCAATCTACAATCAATATGCCGAAGCAAGTCTACTGGAATCGCATCCATGACAATAATCAATTTCTTCTCAGCGTGGCAACTAGACCATTAAGGATGTCAACAAGTGTCACAATTGTAGTCACATTCATTTGTTGAGTGGTGCTAGAGAAGAGATAAAATGCAGAACCACACAGAAGAAAGAACGAATGCAGCACTAAGGAGGACGTGATGGTAGACAAGCTTGATGCAGGCCATACTCGTAAGTAAGGTTATTGGGTGATGACTGTCAGGAAGCTGGCCAGGTCTTGTTCGGTTTAAGCCGGTAAGGCTGTTTTCCCTTCTTTCTTTTAATTACATTTCCGTTTGAAATATTACTGTTTTACTTAATAATTAATTGCTCATTGGCCAGATAATTTTGAAAACAATGGCATACTAGAATTTTTTTAATCAGATTGATTCGACAAACTGACAGTGGAGGACTTGAGGCAGGCTGACAAAATAAAAGACATATTTACCAACATTTTAAGCAACAGCACCAGTTTCTAATTTGACAAAATCTGAGATATCTCACCGATAATTGCCGTATTAGAATTCCACAATATTTAACAGCAGCAGCTAAGCATACAAGTTTCCAACAAGAAAATCCATGTCCAAACAGCAGGCAAAGTAGAAATATTATCTTGTAGATTTCCAGTGACCAAGAAAGTGTATAGGGGATTACCAAGCTTTCAATGCCACTGCCAAGGCCTTCTACAAGTCCAGAAAGCAAGTCCAGTGAGCATACAATGAATTCTTTATCATACTGAGCCGCTGATGCCAAATTTTCCTGCAAAAAAATAAATAAATAAAGCAATCACCTTAGTCCAGAGCCCTCATTAGCGATATATACATACACACATATATATACACTTACATATATAAAACCACATCCTGAATGTCAGCTCTGTTTCATGCAATACATATATAATAAACACATAAGAAGTCTTGTTTCCAGATATCTGAGTAGCGACATATACCTATAAATATACATGTTTGCATATATATATTCGCATCCTGAATGTCAGCTTTGTTTCATGCAACACATGTACTGATCTTGCACTGATATACAACAATGGATTACTCAGCACTTTGTAATGACCTTGCCATAATCTCTCTAAATCTGTTGATGTTTAATGCTTATCATGAACTTATCCCTGCACATTCATATTAAAATACAACCATTCTCTACAAATTTGAATGGCCAATTGATGATGATATTACACGGAAAAAACATATTTTTAATGATTTTACCAACAGAGCAGATGACCATTCACAATGATGCTGAATAAGAAAATATGGAGAGGGAAAGAAGATGTAAGACAAAAAAGTGAGAAAAAGGAGAAGGAAGAGATGGGAGAGATTATAAGGAAAGCAAGATGTGAAATGCTCACTTCAATCAAAAGATTGACTGAATGACTTAAAATGAAAAGAAATATGGAGAAACCTCATCAACATAGATAAGAGAAGGTAAAATCATCTCCAAATAGTGGCCTCCTACATGAGGATCAATCTGAGTTAAAGGATCATTTCAGAAATAGCCAATAGTCATTCATAAGGAGACACTAACTAAGCATGCCGAGTTTACTTGCTGCAACTATATCTTAAGTAGGAGAAAAAAATCAAAATCCTCCAATAGAGGATGAACTAAAATAAACTGGAGAAGAATAAAAGCAGTCTGCAGAAGAATAATGTCCAACATGCCAACACCATACACCTAATATCTACTATCTAGTCACGTAATCTGCTTTGAAACTAGTAGAGATAAATTGTGATACTCTCTATCCCATATCGGTGATTGAGGAGAGATTGATATTAAATATAAGTCTAATGAATTCTATCTTTGTTAACATCGCTTAACATTTTTAATGTCATGAGGATAATGAGTTTGATTGGGTGTGGTTGACAGGGCTTTGGACCTAAGGTATTACAAGTGGTATCAGAGAAGGGCCAATCATGGTAGGCCTAATGGAGTTGATGTAGTGAAGGCAAGGTATCATATGGCTAGACGATCTTTAGGTTTGAGGGTCAATTGGTTTGTATTTGATCAGATTTATCGAGGACGTTAGTACTTTAAGTGGGGGAAACTGTGATACCTCCAATCACACATCGATGGTTGTAAAATGATTGATATTAAATATAAATCTAATGGGTTATATCCTTGTCAACAACGCTTAACTTTTTCAATATCGGGAGGATAATGAGTTTGAATGAGTGTGGTTGACTAGGACTCTGAACCTGAGACGTTACAGGTGGTATGAGAGAAGAGTCAGTCATGATGGACCTAGTGTAATGAGGGCAAGGTGCCACATAACTAGACTAGACCATCTTTAGGTCTGAGTGCCAACTTGATTATGTTTGATTAGGCTTGACGAGAATGTCAATGCTTTAAGCGAGGAAGATTGTAATACCTCTAATCTCATATCGGTGGTTGAAAATAAATTGATATTAAATATAAGTCTAATAGGTTAATCTTTTAATCCTAGAAGATTAATGGACTTGAGTGAGTGTGGTTAATAGGACTTTAAACCTAAGTCATTACACAAATTGAAAAACCCCCTCCCTCGAAAAGGAAGGAAAACAAAAGGCCAAACACAACCACCACAAAAACAGATGTTGGATGTATGAGCTCGGCTAAGAAAACCATCCCCAACCCCCTATTCAGATGAAGTCCTATCCGATAAATCATGGCATTCAATCGTTGATCACTATTTCAGTTGCTTTATCTTGCAAATAGAGCTCCTTATCATTGATAAGCTCAACACTTTCAAGATGTGCCAGAAATTCATACTTGAAATAAAATACCCTTACGATGATAGAAAATAAAAGAGAACTCATTAATGAAAATGAAAGGTAACAACTACTAAGAACCTTTGCCATTTGTTGTGTCTGAATGATGGTAATGCACCTCTGGAAAACAGGCCCGGCAAACGGAGAAAATCCAGGACCCAGCGCCTGGGAGAAGTTAAGAAAATGTGATCCTTTGCAAAAACATAAATCATATGCCAATGTAAGACAGGGTAGTCGACTCCACAATGTTTGTAATTGTTAAGCCCTTCCTAGAATGAAAGAAATATCCAACAACACAATGCACACCCCCCAATAAAATGCATTAACCGGGCAGAAAAATTGCAAATACCTGTGCTATTGATGTGAAGCACTCGAGCAATGGGAAAATATCTTTGTCAGAATCCGACAATTGCTGCCACTTAGCAATCAGTGGTGGCATTAGGATTTCCAGATAAGCAGGCTGCCAATAATCCATGAAGCAAATCAATATTTTTACCATATTGGATGCAGGAATCCAAACAAGGGGTATACATGTGGATAATCAACAAGGACGCAGCACAATCAGTTTGAGTTTGGGATGCTCATAACCTATAAAATAAAGAATGAACACTCAAACCAAAATCACCCACAAGTCCTGTGCATGCAGTCATGACCTTTCTTGAAATTTGTATTGTGGAATGCTTTTCATTGGGGTGAATTATACAGATCCATACACAAAAGAACACCAAGGTACAAACATACATCAACTTCTTCAACCATCCTTCCATCCATACCCAACGTCCCAATTTGTTCATAAAAGCCCATTATCCATCCATACCCACCATCTATACCCACCATCCTCACACATGAAAACACGAGCATTCATATATCATAAAATATATACTCCCTCGGTCCCAATTTGTTCTTCCTATATATTTAGGCAAGAACACACAGTTTAAGAAATTGCATTTAATGTGGATATTTTGTGCCCATTTTCCCATGGTTTCCCTCACAATGCTTCAAATGCAATGCAACTTTTCAGTTTTGAAGATCGTGTGTCTAATTAATAAGAAACTTCATTAAATGCTTAAGGGTGATATTGGGAAGTAAGGGTTAAATAAATGTGTTGAGTTTTTAAAAGTAAAAGTAATTTTGGAACCAAAAAAAGTGAACAAAGATGAAGAACCAATTGAGACAGAGGGAGTATTTATATATACACCGAATCCCAATCACACAAATGATATTGATCATGAGACATCACATGAAAGCTCTTATACATAGTTTGCATGATTGGATCCAGAGCTGGGTCGAACTGGGAAACGACAGTTTCAAAAGATCCTGGATCAGTTCTGGGTCTTAATATTTTCTGGACCCAACCAAAGTTTGGTACGGTCCAGAAAATATCAATAAATAGATGTGAAAACATCAATAACAATAGTATTAAAGGTCTTCACATTTTTGTCGTGTTTGCTTTCTTTACCAGTTGTATTGTAGGTCCTCACTTTTCAGTCACTTCGGCGAGGTCTTGCCTCAATTCTAAATCCATAACCCCATAAATAATATTCTTGTAACTTTGGAATCCCTAGAGTGGATGCAAATTAATTTGTACAAGTGTTCATACGTTGCCAAATTGAAGCATGGAAAAATCAGTTAGATATCAAGTACCTTATCTAGTTCTGCTCCCACTGCATCTGCTAGAGTTCCGATAGCATCATATACAATTCTCAGATTTCTTCTCTGAAAAATGCATGATCGATGAAGAACGTGCAGATGGGAAATTCCAAAAGAAACAAGTCTAGTAGCCTGGAACCACATGGTTCTTTATGCAATAGAACCACAACCCTACCTGATATTTTCCAAATGCGCACATTAGGTGCTGCAATATAACCTCCAACCTTGGAGCCAATTCTTCAGCTGCCTCCTGACAACAGCAACAATAAATATATAAGAATGTTTTATTTGACCAGTGTTGAAGGAAATAAACATGACAGCAAGTACCTCTTCTAGTGTCGCAAAAGCAGAACAAGCAGCTTCCTGGACCCGCTTGTTTGTATCTAGTATTCTCCTCAACAAACCCATTAAAACCTTCTCAAATCTGTCATTACCATTTTGATTGCCAGAATCCTGGAATAGACAATATTTGGTGCCACAAAAGAAGAAACGAAAAGAAAAGAAGAGGCCAGAATAGCTCATTTATAGGAGAGAAATACCAGCGCACTGTGGTTTATGCTAGAATGGAATAAGACTTAAGTAATAATTGTATGACACGCTGTAATTCTTTTCCTTCTTAACACATTTAGGCTATAAGAATCTCATCCCCCAAACATATAATTCAACCACACTGTCACAACTTCATTCTTTATTACTGGAATTTTAATCCAGAATAGTAATTAGCATCAGACAATAGGTTTTCCCCATTCAACTCTGCAGGGAATGGCAGAAACCTGCACCATAACCAATAAGTCTTTCTGGAAACATCTTTTATTATCAGCGAGTATGAGAGCAGCAGACGGGGCAGAATTATTTGGATAACCAGTGGAGTGGGAGACATGGTAGATTTGGTTCATTGAAGCGGCTGCTGGGAAGACAAGTTGCTTACGAAGAGGAGAATATACCGCCCTTGTGTATGAAATTTGGAGAGAGAGGAATTAGCCATTGTTCTTGGAGGAAGCACATAGGCTTGATGATGGTGCCTGGAGCATGCTTCAGTATTGTTCATGATACCCATTTTAGTATTTTTTATCTTATATCTACCATATATAGATTGTAAAGAGAATAGGTTGGACTGAAATTTATATTTTCCCAAAAAAATCATTTGGATACCAAGAAATAACTTGGAAAATTACGTAAAACCGATGAATACCTGGACAATAAATTTACTGAAGCGAGAAACTGTCCAGCATGAAATACTCCGTATAAGAGAGAACTTATCATCCAAGAGAGGGATGAGAAAAGTCACGATCTGCATGGAAGAACAAATTACTCAATCAAAACACCATCACAGAGCAAAACTGCGGTTTTCATGTATACTATTGCCAAGGTAAGAAAATAAAACAGACGTAAGAGAAATTCCATCAATTTGTCCAGTAACTCACACGGCACATTAAAGAGCACTTACCAAAGCCATCAAATAGCTTGCTCCTCTGGAGAGCTTAGCAAAAGGGGAAGCCCAAAGCAGAGACATTAACATACATATTACATCTTTTTCATGAATTGGTTCATGTTTTCAGGTATATTATAAGTAACTTCAGGACACAAGATTCAACTCAAGGTCAATGACTAAATCCTACCAGAGTTTTATAATTTTTAACAAATCAAGTAAGAGCTTTGGCAAGTTTGGATTAAACCTTGGAGTAAATTAGACAATATTACCTCGGACAGATGAGGATATAGACCATTTATGCAACCCTCAGCCACAGCACCTATGGCTAAAACAGCTGCCTCTCTTTCCTTCCAGGACTGATCATCAGTACTGGATAGTTTTGCCTGCAAATGTCAGAACCATAAGATAGAATAACTATAAAGTAAATAACCTGCAAGTCACATGGAAATACGCATAGCCACACAAAAATCATGTTTAAATTCTTCGCAAGCATCATGCTAATGCTTGCTCGGACCTTTGAAGATTTTATAAAGGTAAACCTTGAAAAACTTAACAAAAAAGATAATAGATGCCCGCAAGCAACTTGATTGAATATTAGGCAAGGATCCTATGCATGGTCCACGCTCTAGTAGGTCCCAAAAAGACAGTGATATTAGCAAAGTCTTCATTATTAAAGGACAATTGCCTGTTTGGTCACCTTGTTTTCTCTGCCCAGCATTATATTTCTATGAAGAATAAAGATCCTTCAAACAGTTAACAAACAAGGTTGCGGTCATTAACTTGTTGTTCAAATATCACAATTTATCTCCATATCAGAAGTAGTCATCACAATAATCAGCCGGCTCAATGAATTGAGAAGAAAAGGCCATAAAACATCTAGAAAGGAAAATTTTCTTATGTTCACAACAGGGATTGGCTTTATTCATCCGATGATCATCGGATAGTATCTAGAGTAGCGGAGGATCAGTAAAAAAAAAAAAATCAGTAGTTCAGTATAGCCAACAATAAGGTTGATTTATTGAACGTCTGATAGAGAGCTTGTACCTGTATTAACGGCATAAGTGTTGGAAGGATATCATCCCCAAACACATTGGAGAGGACATCAAGAGCTGCAGCACTACATTTTCGTAAGTTCCAAATGTTAACCACATCATCCTGGACAAAAATGCAGAATAAAAAATGAAAATTCGTAGATGTATCATAATGTAACCTGAATCAATCTTTTAGTTATTCAATAAACAAGAAAAAATGATATACTGAAGAAGGCAGCATACATCATCTTCCACATTCTCTGCACCATGTAAACGAGAAGAATGAAAACGAGGCTTTAGATCCTGCACGTAGATTGATCATGAGTTTCAAACAAAATACAAATAGGACATTTAAAAAATAGAAAATGGCAAACAAAGATCAAACCTGGTCACGGTCAGGTACAGACTCATCCTCCTGCATGCAAACATTGTTATTATGACACCTCACTTTCACCAGTTATGCTACAAATAAGACTCAAAAAAGACAAATCTAGTGATAAGACCTCTGCATCAACGAGTGATTCATCATCATCGGCATAGGCCATATTTGACAATAAGACCTGAAAAATAGTCCTTCTGTGAATGATCCACATAACAGGATAGCTTTTGGCAGGAAATATATCAGCACAGCAGAAGTGTAAACTAGTCCCAGATAAGTTATACAGGAATGAGCCGTGGGAGGAATTCCCTCAAGTTCTCAGGTGGCAATTGAGCATCAAAATAGGCAGTCCTGCAATACATGAAAACAATTGTGGAAAAATTATTCGCCGTATCACAACTTTCATGAAGTCAGAAATAGCTTCTTTTTTTTCAAAACTAAGTACCCGCAAGTACCTCAAGTACAAGATAATTACAAGCAAAAACATGTCAACGCACGGAATACCAGCAAAAGAGGGCAGGAGAAGGGAGAAAGAGGTAAACTAACATTATCGAAAATTACACCCAATTCAGTGTGAATATTACATATTACAAGTATCTTTCTTTAATCCAAGAAATGAATTTGTCTAGGGTAGATACACATTGAATGGACAGGGAGGAGCATATAAATTCAAACAGCAGTGGAATTATATCATTCCCAAATTTGTGCATGCAAACCATCATGATCCAGATTTCTGTGCATGCATTAACACTGCAAAATGCAAATTCTCTTCCAAGCTGTTGGTTGATTTAAGGAAATACATTCATCATAGGAACAAGATGTCAAAGTAATAACTTGAACTCTCACCAGAATTCACAAGCTTCAAGGGCCACTTCATTGTCGTCATCTTTGTTGACATGAAGCATGTACTCAATGACATTCCTCAGATGTGGCTGGCATTGTGAACAAGCAATCTTATCAAATAACATAATTGAGAGGATGCGGATAGTGAAATGCAGTGTAATAACAAAATGGAAAAAAGGTAGATTTCTGATAGTAAAATCCCTGGTGATAGGCAAGGGGATAAAGAAGGAATGATCTTCAACACTGTCATGTGTGATTAATCAGGGAATTTGCAGCTCATGAGAAATGGAACAGAGTTCATACCTCCAGTATAGCTGGATGAACTTCAATCAGTTGAACAAAAGCGGCGCATACCTGTTCCAAAAATACAGGTATTAGAGAGAGAGAGACCGTTGTGCCCCTGGAGGCCGGGAGAGGGGGGAGCCAATTACTTGTGCATTGACAAGATCCCTACTGAAAGTTATTTTCTATTTCAAACTTAGCGCACGTCTACAGCATAATGCAGACTACAATTTCACACATAAAAATAGAAAAGGATCAGATAACTGTGTGGTATAATGTAAGAAATAAGAGTATATTTTCAATGAGATAACTTTGTGGTATAATGCAAAAAATAAGACTATTTTATCAATTTCAATCTGAGTAGTTGACAATGTGACAAACTCAAAATATCTTTATGGCGCTCTGTGCAACAAAAGGAATGTGTTTATGTCTATATGATGGAAGCAACTCTGCTATAAGTGGAAATCAGTGAGAGGCAAGGAAATGGTTTTTT
>JAOWBR010130869.1:0-13938 GCA_028571145.1 Dionaea muscipula
TCACATGACCTCGGGACGAACGCTCCCCCCTCGAGAACTGACCCGAGCCCGAACCACCCTGTCCGCATCTAAGATCACCACTCAGACCACCACACCCGCCGCTAGGATCAGAACTCCGACCCCTCAACACCGTCGCAAAGGAGGTACCCAGACCACGAGACCCTGCTAACTCTTCATGCACAAATCCAATCCCACCATCCACAACCTTGTCATAAGCCTCTTTGGAAGGACCCAACTCTGGCTTACCATGCAAAAAATCGCCATGCACAGTAAGCCCAGGTGAAAGCCCATCACCAACCAAACCAAGTAAATTCTCAGCCTCACTCGTCGGCCCATGCAATGAAGCCACTCCCACATCCTTGGTCAAACGGACCATTCCAGAAGCATGGAGATCCACGCCATGCTCATTCAGCAAACCCACTCCCTCACGGCAGCCCATTTCCTTAACCATGCAAGAACCTGCGAGCATCCTATCCAAGGTAACTCGATCATCATCAAAAGCGGCTGCCATCCCATCACCACACCTCGATGCAACAGCGACAACACAAGAGGCTGGCTTGGAAGCCGAGCCAGGGACAGAAACCGCTGCTGACGGCTCAGCAGCCACTGCCTGTGCAGAAACCCCCATGCCCGCAACATCACCTCCATCGGCACTTCCCGAACCACCACCTCCATCGCCAGTCCCACATCCATCTCCTCTCCTCAAGCCCATCCCCTTCTTCCTCCTCCCCTTGGCCAGACTCCATCCTCTCCACGAGCCTCACCCAGAAACGCCAGCCACCACGTCCAGCAAACGGAGACCCACCACAGAGCAACCACGAATCACCACACACCAACCACAACCCGTCACACCCTCACTCACTCGACCCAGGAGCCGAAACAAGAAGAAGAGCCACCCACCCACAACTCAAAGCTCGACAAGAAAACAACCACACCAATGCAAAAACAGAGCACACCGGGAGCAAGCCAAACAGGGAAAAAACAACAGAAGCCGACCCTCAGAACCCACAAACAGAGAAGCCACCACTCAACCCATCGAACCCACCCAACCAAACCTACTCAGCGAAGCAGAAGCCACAAAACTCGGGAGGAAGGCCAGGGAAGAAAAACAGGGCACAAAGCCACCCTCCACGCACAGCGAGACCCGGAAAAAAAATAAAAACCGAAAACAACCAAAACAGGTGAGGGAGAGAGCAAACCTCACACCAGGATGTCGGGAAGAATCACAACCACCAAACACAGAAGCCGAAGAAGCCAGGGACCATGAGCCTCGCCACCAAGAAAGCAGCAGGGCCGAGAACCGCAAAGGAAAACACCAGAGCACCGAAAGGAGAACCCAAGGCCTCGCCACCAAGCAACCAGTGAGAGAGAGAGGACCACTATCGGGGTCCGGCCACCGCCGGCAGACGTCGACCACAGTTAGAACGATCACCGGAGGGCAGCCATGGATGCCGGAGAGGTTAAACAGTGGTCATGCATGGGGAAACAGTGAAGGAGGAAGAGGGGTAGAGAAAAGGCAGAGGAAACTAGAGAGAGAAAGGGAAATGCAAGCCCCGCCACTACATTGGCCTTTCCCAGATGATACTAAAGCTCAAAGTTATAATCCTCTAAATACTCCATCGAGCGTCTCTACCTCAAGTTCAAGTCTCTCTGAGTGAACAGATACCTCAAACTCTTATGATCAAAAAATACCTCAAACCGCTTGTCATATAGATAATGTCTCCAACTCTTCAATGCAAAAACCACAGCTGTCAACTCTAAGTCATGAGTAGGATAGTTGCGCTCATGGGTCTTCAGCTGTCGAGGACCATAAGCTACAACTCTTCCTAACTTCATCAACACACAACCAAGTCTGTCACGGGAAGCATCACAAAACACAGAGTATCCCACTCTACGCTCAAGTACAATCAAAACAGGTATTGAAGTCAACCTAGCCTTCAGCTTTAGGAAGGATCGCTCATAATTCCCATCCCATGAAAAGGAAACTCACTTATGAGTAAGGCGAGTCAACGGCGCAGCCAATCGAGAAAAATCAAGCACAAACCTCCGATAATATCCTGCCAGTCCTAGAAAACTGTGTATTTCAAACACGTTCCTAGGTCTCCTCCAACTCATCACTGCCTCTACCTTTCTCGGATCAACAGACACACCATGTGCGGAAACCACATGCTCAAGAAATCTTACCTCAGACAACCAGAACTCATACTTCTTAAACATGGCATAAAGCTGGTGATTTCTTAAGGTCTGCAAAACTACTCTCAAATGCATCTCATGGTCCGCCTCTGATGAGGAATACACAAGGATATCATCAACAAAAACTATTACAAACCAATCCAGATACTGACGAAAAATCATGTTCATAAGATCCATGAATGTCGTAGGAGAATTCGTCAAACCAAAGAGCATCACCACAAACTCATAATGGTCATACCTCGTCCGAAAAAGCTGTCTTAGGGATATCCTAATCCCTAGTCCTCAAATGATGATATCCAGACTGCAAATCAATCATTGAGAAATACTGTGCTCCTCAAAGCTGATCAAACAAGTCGTCAATCCTCAGCAAAGGATACTTATTCTTCACAGTCACCATATTCAGTTTCTAATAATCAATGCATAATCTCAACCATCTGATTACCAATGAAGTGAAAATAATCTCCTTTTTGGCCCACATATCGTAGTCCTCTTACGATAGCAGTCAATGTTCACACGATGCTTCGGCAATCAGTCCATACCGAAAATAATATCATAATTAGAAAAATCAATACCATAAAATCACAACTCAATCTATGATTCCCCAACCGACTTTACAAGCTCGACACACAGTCCTCAGACGTGCACTATCCCTCATAGGGGTCACCACAATCAAAGGTGTTATCGCCTGAAAATGAGCCAAGCGATATCACCTAAGGCTTGAGAACCGCTTCCGTTCGTCGGAGTAAGGAAAATCGGTTCAACAAGCTAAGCCGACGCTGAATCGGCTTCGGGAATAAGGAGATTAACTCTTGGACCTGGAAAGACTAACAAACCACGTCAGAGGGAATCCCGAGGTTTTAAGCCCGAGACGACCGCTCCGATGCTTAAGTCAGTCGAGGAAACCAAGACGCGAAATCAAGCTTACGGCAGAAAAAGATGTTGAAATCGGGAGAAATCACATACCTGAAGGCATAGGGGGGTCTCATATATATAGGCAAGGAGAAAAAGGAGGAGGGGGAATTATCGGATTATCGATATACCCCTCCAGCCTGACCGGCCGAGCTGATCACCCGGGCAGATCACTCTTGGCCAAGCCAAGCTGGCTAAGGAATTGGCCAAGGAAAGGAGCCCGGGCTGGTCACCCGGGCTGATCACCCGGGCAGATCATCTCTTGGCCAGGTAAGCTGGCTAAGGAAATCTTAGTGTAGGAGCCCGGGCTGATCACCCGGGCTGGTCACCCGGGCAGATCACTCCTTGCCAGGACCGGACTACTCGTCGTCGAACCGATACCCTTGTGAACCCGGTTGCCTCCCGTGTCCTTTTGTCCACATGTCTTGGGGATTTTTTCCCGTATATCACTTGCGTTGAGACAAAAAGATTTTCCATTTGTAAAGGGCTACTTTAATCCCCAAAAAATATCTGAAGGAGCGAAGATCTTTAGTTTAAAACTGTTTCTGAAGAAAATTCTTTAAGGAAGCAATCCCTGGACTATCACTCACAATAATGACAATGCCATCTACATAAACCACAAGGAGAATACAACCAGTACTAGAGTGATGAAAGAATACCAAATGGTCCTTGGTAGACTTCCTCAAACCAAACTCTGAAATCATAAAGCTAAACCTTCCAAACCATGTTTTAGGAGATTGCTTCAATCCATATAAATATTTCTTTAACCGATCAGACTCCCCCTGAGCAACCATCCCCAGAGGTTGTTCCATATAAACATCCTCCTACACATCACCATGAAGAAACGTGTTCTTGACATCAAGCTGGTGTAAAGGCCACAGAGAAAAAGCAATAAGAGAAATAAGCTGACGAATAGAGGCCATCTTGACCTTGACATCAAGCTGGTGTAAAGGCCATCGAGAAAAAGCAATAAGAGAAATAAGCAGACGAACAGAGGCCATCTTGACCACCGGAGAGAAGGTGTCGGTACAGTCCACGCCATACACTTAGGGCATAACCTTTGGCCACCAAGCGGGCTTTCAAACATGCAACAGAGCCATCAGGATTCATCTTCATGACATAAATCCACTTGCAATCAATAGCCCGCTTCCCTAGAGGCAAGGGAACAAGGTCACATGTCTGATTAACCTCAAGGGCATCCATCTCCTCAGCCATAGCCTGCCACCATCGAGGAGAAGCAACAGCATCAGATGAGGTCTGAGGAGTAGAGATAGAGTCTAAAGCAGAAACAAAGGCCTGTTGAGAAGGAGACATACTAGCATAGGAGATATGGGCAAACATCGGATATGAAGCACAATTGCACTGTCCCTGTCGCAGAGCGATAGGAATAGCCAGATCTGAGGGTGGAGAAGCAGCAAGTGAGGAATCCAATGACGAGGAAGCAGGGCGAGCAGTGTTAGTAGGGCCAACAAAGATTGGTGTAGGAGCACCGACGGAATCCCAAGAAATCACAGAACAAGGATCCTGAGTATAGACCTGAAAAAGTGGAAGAACCGGTGGAGAAACTGATGCAATAGGAGCCAATTCATAGACAAGAAGATCATTTACTCTAGAAGACTAAGATGGCCGCTCAAGAGTGGAAGAGGAAGAACCAAATGGTGTAGCCTCATCAAACACGACATCGATAACACCCCAACGTAGACGAGTACTAGTAGCACCGATCGCCCTTCTGTGTCCGAGAGTAACCCAAAAAGATGCAGCGCAAAGACTTAGGATCCAGCTTAGTAAGACCAGACCGAATATCGTGTACATAACAATTACAACCAAAGATCCGTAAAGGCAAAGAATGCAGAGGATGATGGGGAAAAATCATTCTGTAGGCCAGGAATCTCCCCTTGAAGAACAGAAGATGACATGCAGTTTATCAAATAAACAGTAGTCAACATTGCCTCATTCCAAAACATTTTCGGCACACCAGTGTGAAACGTAAGAGCTCGGGTCACCTCCAACAAATGCCGATGCTTCCATTCTGCGACCGCATTCTGAGGGGGTGTATCAGGATAAGAAGAGTGATGGATAATACCCTGTTGAGTCACGAAGGATGTAAACTGAGAGGTGAAGTACTCACGTGTATTGTCACTGCGAAGAATGCGGACAGTAACAGAGAACTGTGTACGAATCTTAACACAAAAAGCAGAGAAAGCAGAAAACAACTCACCACGAGATCTCAACAATTATAACCATGTCATATGGGAATGATCATCCACAAAAGACACAAAATAGCGGAAGCCTGCACGAGACTGGGCCGGACACGGTCCCCAGATTTCAGAGTGAACCAACTCAAAAGGAACAGAAGCCCGTGTATCACTCTGAGGCAGATATATGACTCTATGATGCTTAGCAAATTGGCAAGACTCACAAAATAACCGAGACACTGACCGAGCCTCAGGGAACAAGCTCTTAAGGCTAGAAAAGGATGGATGACCGAGATGATTATGAAGTTGAACAATAGTAAAGGAAACCCCAGAACAAGCCATACTAAAGAAATTAATGTCCAATAAATAGAGTCCTCTTGAGGTACGACGACCTCTACCAAGAAGTGTCCTTGTCGAAAGATTCTGAACCTCACAAAAGCTAGCACAGAACAGGATACGACAATGATGAGTCCGGGCCAACGCACTAACAGATAATAGATTGAAGGAAACATCAGGTAAATAGAGAACCGAAGAAATAGTCAAGGTAAGAGTAAGGGGAACCGTCCCTACCCCTTTAACTGGTACATAAGAGTCATCTGCAACTCGTACATCAGGATATGAGGAAGTAGAAGAGTTCTCATACAACAGACGGATAGAGCCAGTCATGTGATCGGATGCTTCTGAATCATTAATCCAATCTTGAGGAGAAGCAGACACATATGTAGCTGACTAAACAGACGAAAAAGACTGAACGAAAGTAGCCGATGAGGGAACAAACTGAGGAGAAACCTGTTGAACTTGGTCCATGCCACAAGGAGCAATAGAGGAATGACTATGTATCTATCAACACCTTCGACATACATGACCTTTATGACCACAATGCCAACAAATAATGGCTCAACCACCGACGAAAGGAGGCATCTCTCAATCCAAAGTAATGAATCACATAAACAACGGGAGCGAAGAACCGAAACTACACAACCATATACAATGCCAATAACTAATCACCGAAGACAACAAAACATATAATACAAGGCAAGCACCAATTATAATGCAATCTGGAGCTCCACATACGATCGGACAGAAACCAAGAAGCAAGAACTTCAAATGATGAATTGGCAAACGTAGACCATAATGCAAACAGAGAAATAGGTATCAAACTCCAGCAAAACAATGCAACCAATCATCAGGAACCACAAGCATACCAATCTAGTCAGTAGTAGCATATCATGGATATAGAAAAGAAAACATCGAAACAAATGGTATCTATAATCACTAATCCGCCACGAAGTCCGAGGAATCAATCCGAAGATATCAACAACGATAAACAGAGCAGGCATCACTAACCAAAACGCTAGAGTACATCAAATGTAGCGCCAAACAGCCAACCAATCTGAAGAACCATATGTACACAAAGCCAACAATCTTCAAACCTCAAAAACATCAGAAAAGAGGACGAATCAGGGGGTACCGCTAGAGGAAAATATGATCAGACAAACGAGGGCATGAAATTGCCCGGAGAAAGTCTTGTCGGCGCATGAGCGGTGTGTGGCGGAACGTGGCAGGCGGCACGTGAGGCGTCTTCCGGCGAGGTCGTCGGTACCAATGGCAGCTACTCGACGTTACCGGTCGTCCTATGTGGTTGGATCATTGAGGTGAATGATTTGGAGTAGATTTGAAAAATAAAAAAAGGGCTTTTGTAGTGTTTGGGGTTTACAACATTTTGGGGTGGTTGGGTGGCAACCGGTGTGTGGGCTTGGGCGGCCCGAGGTTGCCGACTGATGGGCAGGACGGTGGGCGGCCGTCGGCGGTGGTGGTAGGCGGTAGTCGTTGGTGATTAGGCTAGTGGTGTTTTGAGGTTTATGGTTTTGTTTTCTCCTCTTCCCTTTGCTATGATACCATGTAATAAAAGACAAAGAGAATAATGGGAAAGCTTACTTCATTTACTAAGGGTTAAACCCTTATATACTATAACCCACAAAATACCAAATTACCCTTAGCTTATATAGCATAACATATAACAGAACAATAATCATGCACTTTTATAACATCGTAGAGAAATGGGTTACCTGGAATGTAGAAAAATGTCGCCTCGAATCTGATCCGAAGCTCCCTTCCTCCTCACGTGATCCTCTTTATGTCGTGCGTCATCATAGTTACAAAACATGAACGAATCCAACATCAAAAGCACACCTTTTTCTACGTCCTAGGATTAACGCACTTAGATCGGAAAAGACGTGATAAACCTTTATGTCATGAATCGTCGCACTTGTAACGGAATCTGATCCGGTTGGTCTCCCTCTTGCCTCTGCTCACCTATCATCACCATGGCGGAGAAATCAATCCACCACACAAACCATGATCCTCCTAGATTCCATAAACGTAAATCAATGTGAAAGACGTGGCGGGCGTACCGTTTGGATGATCGGTAGTTCTCTTCTCTCCTCAGCCGTCCAACCCTTCTCCTCTTCTCCCTTTGGCTGGTGGCGTGGTGCAAAGAGTGATTAGGGTTTGAGAGAGATGCAAATAATCTGACGTTATATTTTTTGGAAACTAGCATTATGGGCGTAATGTTGGTGTTACGGTCGTAATGATGGTTACAGTCATAACGTGCTGGTTACAGGCGTAACTGTGCGTGCGGCCATTTTGGTGAATAAATGAAGGATAAATGCAATAAAGGGTAAAATGGTAAAAGCAAAGGGGTTGGGCTGGCCCAGAAGGAAGAAAAAAAAAATAATTATCCGATCCAAAAGGCCGGATTATTACGGCTGGTATCTACCTTCCTCAAACAACTCAATATACTCCTCAACCTTCCCCCTTTGTACTAAGTGATTGAACTCTTCAACAACATATGTTGGTACTCTTCTCCAAATCATTCTAACGTTGCAGCTCGGTCCAACATCTCAACTCTTTTCTAGCAATAAAGCCATAGAACCACGTCTCAGCCTTGCCAGTGAAGTACATGGTAGTTAGCTCAACCTTCCCCGGCTTGTCAACAGTCACCACCCTAAAATACTTCTCCACTCTACGCACCCAAGTTCTTACATTTGAACCATCAAAGGGTGGGAAATCAAGTTTAGGCAATGCAAGAACCATGTGGCTATGACGGTGATAGGCTTATGGGGTGCATAGTCCGTGGGTATGGCCAAGGACGGGGGTGTTTGTTGTGGAAATGGTCTTCCATAGGATGAAAATGCATGGTTTGGGTCTTGTTGGGTGTGTAAGGATTTGGTAGGACTGGATTTGTGTGTGGGGTAAGTTGGGTATTGTGGACTAGGTTCTATGTCATGTAGGGGTTAGCATTGTGAGATGCCACAGTCATTATACTGGGCTTGGGTTCTGGCTAAGAGTGGGATTCTGCCCAAGGATAGAGGAACCGCGACTTGGTCCTTCAGAGACTGTGGGTAGGATAGGGCTCTTCCCTTTGTCATCAATAACCATTGGCCTATGAAGTTGAGGGTCTAGCACAGTAGGCACATTCAAGATAGTCTCAACAACCCTACTCATTTTTGTATTCACTACCACAATAGAGGAATTAACACTTCTACTCATTCCATTCGTAATTTCACCAGGGGATTCAGGCTTGCTTACCTCAAATCTCTTGAGTCGGTTGAAGATTTTGTCAAGTACTTAGATCATTCGAGATTCTCGTGCCTCTTCTCTTTGTGCCCTGGCCATCTCCATGGCCGTCCATGAAGCTACAAATTGCTTCTGCATCTCCATCATCATCGTCATCATCGCTTGCATCGGGTCTGGATCCGTGACCATTGTAATTGGAGCAGATGAATCAGGGTCTAAGGGTACGTCCTTCTTCTCAGTCCTTGTGCTCACTATGATTGATGAGAACGAAGCTTTGATACCAGTGTAGTATTACCAATGTAACTGGGAACCAATGCAATGCAATAGAACAGTAGCCAAGGGATATGAGCTAGTGAATCTCTGGTGAAATTGGGGTGAGAATTTAGACAGAGTATAGATGAGGAGAAGGCGAAGGAGATGAGAAGCAGAACAACTAGAGGGAGAACAATAACTTAGACGAAACAAAAGAGAAATTAGATCAATTCTTCATTCATATGCTTTCTCTCTATTATATTCCGCTATTTATACGAGGTTAGCTAATTCAAGAGAAATAAAAGAAATACAAATTATAGGGAAATAACATGTGTCCGTGGGGACCAAGCTGGTACAACTGCATATGATATTCTTCTGACATTCTCTATGAATTGGCGTAACAAACACCGTCTTCTTCTACGGAATAATGTCAAACCTTCTAGGGCGATAGGCTCATTAGACCAAGGGCTGTGAGGACTTGCTCAGGGTGATACCAGGACTGGGCAAGGGCAATGGCCAAATCAAGAGGTACAGGCCAAACCGAGAGCGGCGTGCCAAACCGAGGGCAATAGTCAGAGTGATAGCAAGGGGTATCGGTCTTAGTGGTTGAGGAGAGTACCGAGGACAATAGTCAGGGCGATATAAAGGGGTATGAGTCTGAGTGGTTGAGGAGAGTTACCATTCTGGATCGAGGGTTGAGGGAATGAACTGCCCCGGGCAACAACATGGACATGTGACTGAGTGTTGAGAGAGGGCATTCCAGGGGCGATAGGTTAGAAAAATTTTCAGTACTAGAAACCAATTATTCGTCGGTCTAGGCTGATAAGGGGTTGATCTATCCAGAGGGATGAAAAAGTCAATGACATCATTATATTACAATAAGGTAGCAGTGAATGGAAAAGTGGCTTGTTGTTTTGGGTGGTGGAGCTTGGATAAATAGGTGAGTGGGCATCATTATATTACAATAGGGTAGTAGTGTTTAGAGAGGGCATTCCAGGAGCTCGGGTCATGGTGAGTGGGTTTGATATATGAGGACTTGCTCTCCTCGCTCCAGCTTCCATTGTCTTTTCTTGGAGATTGGCTTGTTGGAAAGCCTGAGGGAGGGTGTCCGACTTGAACATCTTAATCATAGGCCTCAAGTCTTCCCTTAATCCCTTAATGAAGCTCGATACAAAATAAGCCTCACTGAGAGTTAGGTTCCTTTGTAGCATCCAGTATTTCAGCTCCTTAAACCTCTCAACGTACTCTTCAACTTTACCCCTTTTCATTAGGCGGTTAAACTCTTCCACGACGTCTACAACATAATCCTCTCCAAATCTTGTCAACATAGGCTCTCTCAACTCCTCCGAGCTGACCTGCCGTCTCCCTTCAACATACCCATATAACCAATTCTCAGCTCGTCCGCTCAAGTACATCATCACATACTCAACTCTCTTTAAAAATGCTACATTTATAAGGGAAAAGTAACGCTCAACCTTACGTATCCAATACCTTGGGTTAGATCCGTCAAAGATGGGAAAGTCAATCCCGAGGTGATGATGGGGTAGTTGATAAGGCGAATCTGGCATATAGGGCGGTTAGGGTATGTATGGTTGTGTGTGAGGCAGAACTTGCTGGTAAGGTGGTTGGGGCGGTTTACTTACCAAAAAAAAAAAGGGGTGGTTGGGGAGGATTCAGCTATGGTGTATGCGGCAGGCAATTAGGTGGAGGTGGTATGTTATGTGCTTAGGGTGAGGAATAGGGGCAATGTATGGATGTGTTCGAATAGGTGTTGACGGATGGGTTTATAGTGGCACTTGGGTACAAGGCACTGGGGGCGGATGATTGGCAGGGGTGTATATGTGGTGGAGGTGTGGGTTCTGGGATTTGAGCTGAGTGCAGCATGGTAGTGTTAGATGATTCTCCGATCTTCATATTGGCATTAGAGTTATCAAAGGGAGAAGAGGCTTACCTCCTTCAATACCATCTGACACCTCCTTCCTTCGAGTTTCCCTTACTCCATCACGTATCTCCTGAATCATCATCTTCATCTCTTCTCGATCTTCCTTCCTCCGATGATCCAGAACATCCATTAACTCCTCCATGGATTGTTGCCTATCCTACCGTAAAATCTTCAACGCTTTGTAAGAAATTGAGTATTGTTATGTTGTCACATAGCTAAATAGATGTACGGAGACAGGAGAGTGGATAAATCCAAAGAAATGCTGACCGATACCTCTATCGTCCTTCCTTCTCCTGCTGGAACAATCTCTTTCCTGGACCTCGTCATCACCATTGTTGCTGAGAATCAAATCACAACAGAAACGGGGTTGGATCGAAGATCTGCTCTGATACCAATTTGTAATAGAACAGTGAAGTTCTACGATGATTCTCCACTACCGCTACAATACACAAAATCACTAATCAAGGCTAAGGGAAAGAGAGAGAATGATTATCTAGGAATTAAAGCAACTACTAGCAGTGGAATGAAAGATTACACTAGAAACTGAAGAACAAGTAACTAGAGAATAGGGAGTAGAGGAATTAAGTTAAGCTAGGAACAAAATGACAGCATAACAATACTCAATTTCTTCTTATTCCCTCTCCATACATCTCTTTAGCTATTTATAGAGCGGAAGCCTTAAATTTAAGAGAAATTAAGAAATACAATTACTAATGCTTAGGAGATGACACGTGTCCATGGGGACCAAAGGCTGGCGTAACCGCATCTGACATTCTCTCTGTGCTGGTGTGCAATCTTAACAATTCAGGCGTAACAACCACTGACACCTTGGCTGACGTCTTGTCTTAGCAACCCGGGTCTCTCCTCCATCTCTGCTCAATATATGCCTCCATCTGCCTCTCAAATCCTCCTCTCTGCCTCCATATACTGGGCAATCTCTCCCTTCTCTCACCTTCCCTTGTCCGTTTGCGGTTCATCCCATGCTCCGTCCGGCCCATCAGTCTTCCCTCCGTCTGCAGTCACTCTCTCCTGTCTCCACCTTCGTTCATTGGCCATCTCCACCTTCGGTCATCCTCATTCCTCCGCCTACCTTATTTCCTCGATCTCCGCTTAGGACCATCATCTAACCTCCGCCTCAGGTCATTCTATTACATGTTACTAGTGGAATTTTCTTCCTGAATGTATTATAGATTGTGTATTTGCTAGTATAAATTGATGCGCTACTGCCATTACTTGTCTTGCCCCTATAAACATTAGGGCTTATAAGCAGTTTTCTTGTGGTTGTTTTGCATTGAACTATTTGTTCAGCCGAATTCTCATATATTTAGCTGCTTGACTGTACCCACACACTTTTTTCCTATGAATGAAGATCGAGGACTATGTTCCTTTGTGCATTGGCTAGTAACTAGTTGCATTAAGTTACTTATTTTTCTTATCGGGCACACTGATTGTGATGCCTTTGATGTTGTTGCAGCTTCAGCCTTCTGGTTCTGGTCGAGTGACTATAGTTAGGAATCCTACAAAGCACATTGCATCACGGAGGCTTTTCCTTAGTCCAAAGGTTTGTATAGAATCAGTTAGTTGTTATAGAGCTTAAGGTCCTGTTTCGTTTAGGTATTTTTAATCCATTTTTTTGTTTTTTGTTTCTCAAATTGTAAAAAGCACATTTGGTTTCTGTTTTCCATGTGTTCCGGAAGAAAACTCAAAACTCAAAACATAAAACGAACCAAACAACACCTAAGTTTTTGGTGTTTTGTATTAGGTATCCAGAATGTTATAATATTGTGGTGCTTGCAGGTTACTTCTGGAAGGGCTGGTCAACTTTCATACCCTTCCTATGTGAGTTGACAAAACTTCATTAAATTCTTCAGAATAATGTGTTGCTGGTTTGGTTCTGATGGTGCTAGAATTTCTACTGCAGACAAGTAAACCAGTTCTTAGGAGGCTTATCTGTTTGTCTGCCACTGAAACACCAACGAAGCAATCCGAAGAAACTAAAATGGATGCCCCAAAAGAAATTTTCCTGAAGGACTACAAGAAGCCTGATTATTACTTTGATACTGTATGAGTATTTCAATTCTAGAAATTTTACTACTTTTTGTACCTAATGCTCTTTTACCTCAGGTGGATTTGAAATTCCTATTGGGCGAAGAGAAAACCTTTGTCTTCTCCAAAATCGCTGTTGTCCCCAGAGTTGAAGGTATAGAATTTCCACTCTCGAGTGGCTTGGTGGCGATTTCTTGGATTTTTTTCCTTCTTTTTTTTTTGGTGGCAATGGCTTGAGCTTTGCATTTGAATTTGGACCTGGAATGTAATCAGCTGCTGTTATTTGTCATGAGTTGCAGGCTCCTCTCTCCCCCTGGTATTGAACGGTCAAGATTTGAAGCTTATTTCAATCAAAGTTAATGATAAAGAGCTGAAGGTATGTAACTTTTCTTTTAAGTACCTATGTCACCGACTCACCGTATTTGTTGCCCTTTGTATGATTACTTCCATATGCCTTTTCCAACTAAATGATGTGTAGCTGTGAAACCTCTTTTCACTTGTTAGCTCATTATTCTCTATTTCAATTTTTGTTTGCTGCTGTTTCTTTATTTGGAGTTGTATATGAGTAATTATATGCTCGCACTAAATTTAATCGGAAAAATTTGGTGTTATTCCCTATAATTGACTGATATTTATGTTGATGCTGCTATGACTACTGTATGTTGTTTAGGAAGGAGAATTTCAGTTGGATTCGCGCCATCTCACACTTCCGTCACCACCTAGTGGTATATTTACCTTGGAAATCGTTACGGAGATTTACCCACAAAAGAACACATCATTAGAGGTATATGATTCTTCTAAATTAGTAATTTTGTTCTTTTT
>JAOWBR010130980.1:0-23326 GCA_028571145.1 Dionaea muscipula
GAGGTTATTCATGTACGTGGTGAGACGTACTGGTTCTTGGGAGTTTGTGTGTGGTAACACGAGACGCACACTTGTTTAAGGATTCATGTTATGAGTGTCGTATTGGACTAGTTTCCTGCTTTGCTGTTATCTTTACTTTCTCATATCATGTGTCCTCCAGATGTTTATGTTGAGATGCTTTGCTTTCATGACAGTTAGTATTTGATTTTATCTCCTGTTGATGCATCTTTTTCTGTCATGATGTTCTTTCTTTAGTTCCATGAGTTGTAGCCTATACTAGTGGTGGGTGGTCCCCTCCTGTTGTTACCCTGGTACCTCTGCGCCACGGGTTAAGGTGCTAGGGCGGATATCTTAGGTTTGACTTGGATCACTCCCACATCCTCATGGAACCCTATTATGTGTACACCCCCAATTGAACGGTTTTACAGGTTAGTGACGTTGATCTAGGAGGATGCGGCGGGGAGACGGACTCGCGGCCTCTCAGGATATGATCTGATGATTTTAGCATTTCATTTAGTAGACTGTTTGAGATGTTGATTTATAGTTCAGTTTCTGCATGATTGATTACGTTTGAGATTTAGTCCTACCTTTTGGCTGTTGCCTTAGTTTCACCCTAGATTCACTCTGATGATTGATGGTAGACTTTTCTCATGATTTTGGTCTAGTTTTTAGACCCCTGTTGCATGATTGATTTTAGTAGTTTGTTTGGACCGTTGGGTTGTAGGCTTGTTCGGGTCATGGTAGGGGTCCACGGGTCGTACGCCGGTCCACCTAGGGTGGGGTGTGACATACAATCTCCTCCTCTACAACCTCCTCGCCAGCTACAACCACCTCTACAACCTCCTCTACACCCATCGCATCCTCCTCACCCCCTACACCCTTCTCACGAGCTACATCCTCCTCACCAACCCCAACAACTCGTACATCCTCTTCTATAGCGTCGTAGCGTGGCCTCTTCCGTCGTCGGTAGGATGCGGTCTGCGCAGCTCTACCCTCCTAGCCCCTAGGACGCGATGGATCCTCACTACTCATCATAATCTGAAAAACATCAAAGCATAAGATAGAATTAATATTGGAAGGTGTAAGCTTCTTTTGATAAGTATGTAGAGGTAGAAGATTAGAAGGTGATAACAAATGTATTCCTTTCATGCTAATATGTTCAACCCTCATCCATACAATGTTTCCAAAATGAGTATCAAACAATAATATAGTATTATAGATATAATAAAAATAATATTATAGCAACAAATTTCAATCCATTTATATCATTTTTCATCTATTTACATCATTTTTCATCCATTTATATCAAATTTCAATCTATTTACATCTATTTCAATCAATTTACATCCATAAATACCACACATACAATCCCTTTACATTCATTTAAATCTACAAATACCACAAAATCAATTTATATTTACATCCATTTCAATCTACTTCAATTCACAAATACCACAATACAATATATAATTCATCAAAGATTCGTTTTTCCTCCATTTCTAACATGGTTTTATCACTTTATATCAAAATTCCATCATTTACTCCATTTACATCATTTCTCATCCATTTACATCAAATTTTTACCTAGATAATAATTAATGGCGACCAAATTTCACTCATGGAATCACCGACGCGTGGTAGCCGAGATCCGGCACGTCACCGACGACGCTGGCAGCTCTGGCAGGGAGAAAACAAATGTCCTAGTGGATTTCATCGAATTTTTTACACTCAAACTCATCCAAACAATAAACATCACAAAATTAATAAATAAACACAACAAATCATGCTGAAATTAAGTGAATTTAACAATTATCACACATAAATCGAGCATTACCTTGGTGGTGGAGGTGAAATCGAACAATGGTGGTGGTGGTGGTGGTGGTATCCCTGACCACGTTTTCGGTTTCAAAATCGTCGATTTTGAACCGGTTCCGATTCCATGTACGGACGGTTCCGGGCCGGTTTATAGAATCGCCGATTTTGAAGCGATTCCGATTCGGTTCACGGTTCCGGTTACGATTTCGGTTTCGAACGGTTTCGATCGGTTCTATTTTTGTAAATTTTCAATTAGTGATGTATACAAAAATTTTCAATTAGTGATACACATACGAACTCAATTTTTAATTAAAAAAATTATAAAAATTTACACATTAATGAG
Source organism: Dionaea muscipula (assembly GCA_028571145.1). NCBI lineage: Eukaryota > Viridiplantae > Streptophyta > Magnoliopsida > Caryophyllales > Droseraceae > Dionaea > Dionaea muscipula. Next base: position 2,159 of record JAOWBR010130980.1, read on the forward strand.
GATTAATCACGAAAATTATCAGAATATTTAAACAATTTAGAATATCTAGCTAATGAATCTTTTTAAATAAATCTAGACAATTCATTATTTGAACAATTCATTATTTGCAGAATATCTAAACAATACATCATTGTCATCACAAACAAATTTAGCTAATGAATTTTTATAAACATTATCAGAATATCTAAACAATTCATTATTTGTAACACCTGCTATTTGTGTATAATTATTTGATCTCAAAGTTTACCTAAAAATCATATTATATTTATTAAAGTTTTTATTTTCTATGCAAGTATATTTATTTATTTTTTAAATTGTTGGTTCCAGCCGGTTCATAAAACGTCGGTCCCGGTTCCAAATATAGAAAAACCGGAACCGAACCCTTCTCCAAGGAGCCGGTTTCAAAAACCGACGGTTCGATTCCGGTTCAAAACCGAACTGTGGTCAGGGTTAGATGGTGGCGGTGGTGGTGAAAAAAGTGATGATAGTGGTGGTGGTCTCGGTAGTGGTGAAAAAATAGTGGTGGTGGCGGTCTCGGCAGTGATGGTGGTCTCGGCGGTCGTGATGGTCAACGGTGGTGGTCCTCATCAGTGGTTGGTCGGTCGTCAATTTTGGAGAAGAGGAAGAGGGAATCGAAGGGAAAGAAGAAGAGGAAGAGCCCTGATCTCGGCGGTAATGATGGTCGGTAGTGGTGGTCCTCATCGGTGGTATACCACCGCTTTTCTTTTCTTGGCAGAGGAGAAACAAAATGATAATATACTACCGTTTTTAGTTACATAAAACGATAGTATACTATCAAAAGATCAAAATTGGGCAAAAAAAAATAAGGGTCAGGCACAACCCACGGTGGGATGTGCCTAAAGTAAAATCTGCTTCCAATAAACTTGATTGAGAAAGAACACGCCAACCACAGTTGACAAAATTCCCTCCCTAATATAGTTCAACCTGCAATGAGAATTCTGCACACAAGTACCTCAAAAAGCATATATTCTAATCCTTTGTTACTCACAAAAGAAATTTGAATCAAAATTCAAATTGAAATGCCATATTACATAAGAACCGGAACAGTTCTTCCCTCCTTTTGATTTACCACCCTCTCTCTCGCCAAAAATATGGTATCTACAGGTGCAGGACTCCTAAAGCTGCAAATACTGGATCTGGTTTTACTGATGATGATGTACCATTTGGATAATGACAAGGATCCTAGCAAGAGTACTCCGAATCCTTGACCTCCACATCCACAAAATTGAACAATAGGAGTATACTATGCAGGGGCTTACCTTGGTTGGTGCCCATCCTGTTTAAAAACAGTCACCATGGCAGGAAAAGAGAGGAATCAATGCCAAGGCCAAGACGACCTGACCTCCATTTAAAGCTTAAATGGTGCTGCCCCCGCAGTTAAGGGGAAAGACTGACCAACCTTGACGGATATCCAATCATCATCTCTTCTTGCTGCCTTTCTGGGTTCCTTAGAATAATCATATATCCGAGATTCCATCCGCAGTATGGAGGCAAAATACCGGACACTAATAACCCCTCCCTCGGTCACTTCATCTCTTGGAACATTCTCAATCAAGTTGCCATTTTGCTTGCATAGTGGTAAACATCATAACTGGGTGGGTGGGAGTAAATGACCGTCTAGAAAAAAATGACTTCAGGTCCATTTACAACAATCTATGAAAGAGAATTTTCTGGCAACAATGTCCAGTCCTCCTCCGGCACTGCTTGTCCATTGTCAGGTGCGCTGTGACTCTGGGCGTCATCTGAACTACTTTTACAAGCACCCAATCCCCCCACTTTCTCATGGTCAGAGGGGCACTCCTCCCATATACTTGCAGACAGAACAGCCTGCTTTGCAGAAACATCATCTTCTGTACTTGCTGCCTGCCTTTTGGGCAAAGCTGACTGACCCAGAGTCGAATATAATGCAGTAAATACAGTATCTTTTGACTTTGAATTCTTTTCAATCCGCTGTCTCTTTACTAGCCCAGGTTCCTCCTTTGTCATTATTTTTCTTCTCAAAGCAAGCGACTCTAGTATTTCTTCCTCCCCGGCAGAGACATTGGACAGTCGTCGAGGTGGTGGTGGTCTGTAGTCTTCGTCGTCCTCATCATAATCGTAGTCCACAAGTCCACTGGATCTAAAACTGCAACCAAGAAGATATTACCAAGCGTACGCGCATAAAAAGGATTAATGGGCCATTGGAGATGTACCTCAGTGATGCTGAGGTTTCAGTAGAACCATTTGGAAGAATAGGGCAGGCCAGTACCCGGTGGTTATGAGACGTAGAGGCTGATGCTGTATCTTCCTCGTCGCTAATCAAACATAAAAGTTAGTGGGTTGATCAGAGCAATCTCTTAATCCACATCATAATATGTACCTGTCCTCGTTGAAAAAGTCCTCCTCTCCTTTCTCCGATGCTCGCTCATCAAACCGTTTTCTAGAATCTATTATAGCAACAGAGGGGCTTTTTCCAATATTGTCTAAGGCCTGAAATGGACAGGTTAAATTACAGAAGCGTTCAAAAGCAACAAAATAATGGATCAAAAACTTATTCCAGGACAATACCTGCTCGTATTTCAGTTTAAAGGACTGAATAGAAGCCAAACATTCGAACTTGCCCAACTGGTGCCAGAAAGACTCAACAACATACTTAATCAGTGTCTTGCGGTTTTCCTGTATGTAACTGAATATATCAGGGGACAAATATCATGTGTAGCTTTCTTCCAAAACAGCAACATTGAATGTCAACAGATTTATGTCGATAACAACCTAAGGAAAAACAAATACCTTCCGGATATACTCAAGAAGATCAAGAACTGCAGAATGAAGTAAGTTGTAGCGGTCTCCATTTTCAACGAATGCATCGATAACAGGTTTGAAAAGGTTGTGCTTGACAATATAATTGCTCAGTTGATCATCCTGGAAGGTGCCACAAAAATTTAGCTTCATCATCACATCAGCAAACTGAAAATGCCAGATATTACAAATACGATGACATATAGCACCATTTTACAAATTTTCCATGAAGCATGTAGTATAATAACCCTCCATGGTGGGGTATCATTTCATAATGGTGGCGGTAACTTCTCTTGACCAAGGTGGAGACTCCCAAAATGACAGTGGCAACAGTCTCAGAAGACTCCGTGGCGATGGCGTTTTCATGATGACGACAAGAGCTGAATCAGAGAAGACTAAAGTACTTCCATAACGCCGTAAAACATCAATCGCTTTCTTCAAACCTAAGGAATACTCCCAAGTATTCACTTTGTCTATCGAAGTCCGTTCCCAGAAGTTGCTCCTAGTTGACGCCATGGCGATGACTGGCCCCCCGCGCCACAGCATACAAGGCAGTAGTGGACGCCCCGCGCAGTAACCAGCGCCACCAGCCACTTCCATCTCCACGTGCCCAGCTGGAATAGTACAAGTCGGTTGAGCTAATTGAAAAGAGAATGTAAAAATAGTACGATTTGGTTAGGATTATTCCTGATCCTTATTTGACACTTGGCATTTTCATGTATTATTGGATTTTTCGTTATTATCGGATATTGCAGCCTATATAAGGCCTGGGAATGAAATCTGAATTCCCTTCTCCATTTCTATCTGCGTAGCTCCTCATCTCTAGTTCTAACTTCTCAACCCCTTTCACCTTCACTTACTCTGTCCTCATCTCCCTCGTCTGATTATCATCCTCTTCCCATTGTTCCTCACCTTTACTCTGTCAATCTCACCTCCAATTCACCAGAGCTTCTAGCTCATATCCAGTTACTTGTTACCTGATTACCCATTATACTACACTGGTATCAGAGCTTTGTTCTCGCCGTCCGTACAACAATGGTGAACACGAGGATTGGACCTAAGGGCGATGCTGAGGACTCTGATTCGACTGCTCACATTACTATTATTCCAGAGGAAGACTCAATGCAGAGGAGGATGATGATGATGATGATGATGATGATGATGATGATGGAGACTCAGAAGCAAATGCTTTCCTCAATGGAAGCACGAGAACAGAGAGAGGAAGCGAGAGAGCTGAAGCTCGCTGAGGTTCTCGATAAGATCTCCTTTCGATTGGACCGACTTGAGGTATCAAAATCCAACCCCTCTGCTATTGTTGAGATTAGTTCTAATCCTGAGGTTAATTTGAACCCAATAGCTTCCATGGATGTTGATGTCCAAAACCCACAACCCCTGTCAACTGTTTTGGATAAAGGAAAAACCCAATTGACCCCAAACTCTGCTTCTCAATCCTCGATCCAACAGTATGGGTCATCTCAAATCGTCCCACGCCGTGAACAAACCCCACAATTTCCACCAAAACCACAATACCCGCCACTTTTGATAAACTACCATAAACCCTGTCACACCTAAAATCATGTCTCATCTTCATATGTGCCACCCTTAACGCCACCAAATTACCCACCGTATACTCTACCATATACCCCCGTTGAACCCCCACCTCAACAACACGAAACCCATTTAGAACCCCCGCCACAGTATCAACACCCCCACCCACCACGCCTAGAGTTTCCCTCGTTTGATGGTAATGAGGCGAGGAACTGGATAAGGAGGGCGGAGAGGTACTTTAGTATCATGGGCACCGAGGAGTGGTGTAAGGTGGAGATGGCAGCCATGTACCTTATTGGTAAGGCCGAAGTATGGCTATATGGAGCCATGGCGAGGGTGGAAATGAGAGGCTAGGATGAGTTTAAAAACGTCGTGGCGTCAAGATTTGGAGGCGATAGTCAGAAGGATGTGGAGAAATTCAACAAGTTAATGCAAAGAGGGAGGGTGGACGAATATATATAGAGAAGTTTGAAGAGAGAAGGTATGAGCTACTACAAGTCTACCCCAATCAACCAGAAGAATATTTTGTGTCAAGTTTTGTGGGTGGATTGAGAGAAGAGATTAAGGCGGTGGTTAAGATGTTCAAGTCTAGGACACTTCCTGAGACGTTTCAACAAGCCAAACTTCAAGAGATGGTGATTGACTCCCTAGCCAGGAGGTCTAAGCCAGCCTTCACCCCAAAACCCTACACCAGCAAACCCATCGCCACAACAACTACAACCCCCGCCACAGGACCTAATGCCACCACAAACACAAATCCCTATCAGCCCAAGCCAAACATCACTACCAATCCTTCATATGCTGACCTGAGGGCGCAAGGAAGATGTTTCAAATGCAAGGAGAAGCATACCTCGGAACACCGTTGCAACCCTAAGGTGTTGAGTATGGAAGGCGATGCCCTCGAGCATGACGATGAGATGAAGATAGAAGGAGAAGTTTATGAAGACGCCTATGGTGACGCCACTGATGAAGCTCGCAGAAGAAGAAGTACCCACACAGGCACTCTCTAACCTGACGCCACAACATGCCTTGAAGGTGAGAGGCATGACGGAGGGGGAGGGAATTGATTATTCTCGTGGACAGTAACGTCACCTCCAGTTTCATTGACGCCACAGTTATATAAGAGGTCGAGTGCTTTGTGATGGACACCAATCCCCTGAGAGTGGCAGTGGCAGTGGCTAATGGAGAGAGCATGACTAGCCACGCCAAGTGCCTGAATTTTTCATGGACTATGAATGAAAAACCTTTCCAGGCAGATCTCAAGATCCTTGACCTAGGCCCTTGTGATCTAGTGTTAGGCCTTGACTAGATGAAGGAGTACAGCCTCATCACCATAGACCTCGATGAGTTCAAAATCTCATTCATGAAGGATGGTAAACTTTGCAAACTCAAAGGGATCAAGAAGAGGCCAGGCCAGTTAGAGCCGCAGAAGCCTAAGAAGCTGGGAAAAGGAGCAAAAGAGGTCGTGCTATGCCAGCTGTTCGTGGTAGAGGACACAGAAGAAGTTATTGTCATGGCGACGGAAGATAGGGTTAGCTCCATGGCGGGAGGTTCTGATGATCAAGCTGTACTCCCTGAGGTGCAGATTTTGTTAAAGGAATATCAAGATGTTTTGGAAGAACCAAAGTCCCTATCACCACCAAGGGAGCATGATCATTCTATCCCTCTGGTACCCGACGCCACGCCAGTTAACCTACGCCCCTACAGGCTTGCCCATTTTCAGAAAGATGAAGTGGAGAAGCTGATGGACGAAATGCTTACTTCAGAAATCATCCAACCACCTCACAGTCCATTTGCTTCCCCTATTCTCCTAGTAAAGAAGAAGGATGGAACATGGCGTTTTTACGTGGACTACCGGCGCCTTAACGAGATGACAGTTAAAGATAAATACTTCATTCCCCTTATTGACGATTTGCTTGATGAACTTGAAGGAGTCAGGGTATTTACCAAATTAGACCTGAGGAGTAGGTACCACCAAATCAGAAAGAAGGAGGGCGACGAGCACAAGACTACTTTCAAAACTCATGGCGGACACTATGAATTCAGAGTAATGTCATTCGGGTTAACCGACGCCCCAGCAACTTTCCAATCTCAGATGAATGAAGTGTACAAGCCTTATCTTCAGAAGTTCATTTTGGTCTTCTTTGATGGCATCTTGATCTATAGTCCCACCATGGCGACGCATGTCGATCATCTACGTGCCGCCATGGAAGTACTTAGACGCCATGTACTTTATGCGAAGAAGTCTAAGTGTTCATTTGTTGTGAGCCACATGGAGTACCTTGACCATATAATCTCCAATGGCATAGTAGCAATTGACCCTTCCAAGATTGACGCCATGAAAACTTGGCCTACTCCGGAGACACTCAAGGGCTTGAGAGGATTTCTTGGCCTAACTGGATACTACCGAAAGTTCATCAAGAACTATGGAATCATCGCCAAGCCCCTTACTGACTTACTGAAGAAAGACGCATTTATTTTGGAACCGGCAGCTGACGTCGCGTTCGAGGCTCTAAAGGAGGCCATTAGTACTTCTCTTATACTAGGCCTGCCTGACTTTTCAAAGCCTTTCACCATTGAAACCGACGCCTCCACCACGGGTATTGGTGCAGTGCTCATGCAAAAGCGACGCCCCTTGGCCTATTTCAGTAAAGCCCTCGGACCCAAGAACCAGAAGTTGTCAACTTATGAGAGGAAGTTCAGAGCTGCGTTGGCGACAGTGTAGAAGTGGAAGCACTATTTGATGGGCATGCCATTTGTGATCAAAACCAACCATGAACCCCTCGAGCACCTTCTGGAGCAAAAGCTGAGCACTTGTGTGCAAATAAGAGGAATGTCAAAGCTACTTGGGCTGCAGTACAAAATAGAGTACAAGAAGGGAGTTGAGAACAAGGCGGCTGATGCCCTGTCCCGACGTCATGAAGAGCGGCTTAACACCATGGCGGCAGTAGTGTCTAGTTGGATGGAGAATGTACGAGGAAGTTATGAAGCTGATCAATATGCCCAAGATCTCATCCAAGCCCTATCCTCTGAACCCAACTCAAAACCACCATATATCCTGATTGACGGATTGCTTCGCCATAAAGGGAAGCTGTACATTGGTGCCACAGGAACATTGAGAAGCCAACTCATGCAAGATCATCACAATTCAACCCATGGCGGTCACTCCGGCATTGAAGTTACATGGAGAAAAATTAGAGAAAGTTTCTTCTGGCCCGGACTCATGAGTGACGTGGGTCAATTTGTCAAGGCTTATGAAATGTGCCAGAGGGTCAAGCCCCTGAACTCAACGTCAGGCCTCCTCCAACCATAACGCATTCACACTCAAGCTTGGAATTCAATCAGTATGGACTTCATTGAAGACCTACCAGGGTCCCATGGCTATGACTATCCTAGTTGTGGTGGACAGGCTAACGAAATATGCTCACTTTATTCCCCTCAGCCATCCATTCTCGACACAGAAGGTAGCTCAATTATTCCATGATCAGGTGGCGAGGCTTCATGGCTACCCCTCCACACTCATCTCAGACCGTGACAAGGTCTTCACGAGCTTATTTTGAGGAGAAATCTTTCGCCTTAATGGTACCAAGCTGTGCATGTCAACTTCTTATCACCCTCAATCTGATGGCCAAACGGAGAGAGTTAATCGTTGCCTAGAAGATTACCTTCGTTGCATGTGCTTACAAGGTTCCAAGCAATGGGCCTCATGGATCCCAACAGCCGAGTGGTGATACAATACCCATTATCATAAAAGTTTGGGCATGACGCCATTTGAAGCACTATATGGATACCCGCCGCCCAAGTTTGACGTCCCAGCGGATCACACCACTGTCGTCGGCACAGTTGAGGAAGAAGTGCTGAGGCGGCAGAAACTTAACCAGCAGTTGCAAGAGAACTTAACTCAAGCCCAGTCTAAACACAAGGCCTATGCTGACAAGAAGAGGCGTGAGAAGGAATTCAAGGAAAGCGACATGGTCTACCTCAGACTGCAGCCATACAGGAAAAGTATTGTGGCGGTGAGGAAAAGCTTCAAACTTGCCGCCAAGTACTTCGGACCCTACAGGGTGCTCAGGAGAATAGGAGATGTGGCCTATAAGCTAGTATTGCCCCTCACTGCACTCATCCACAATATCTTTCATGTATCCTTGCTCAGGGGCAGGATGGCGACAGGGTGTAACTCATCCCCAGAACCTCCCCTCTTGAACGGCGAGGGCCAAATGATTGTAGAGCCACAAACCATACTTGATCAGAGGGTCATCACTAGGAAGGGGAGAAAGGTGGAACACCTCATTCAATGGATGAACCTAGATCCAGAGGAAGCCACGTGGGAGGATGCCACCTACATCATCAAACAATTCCCTGACTTCTCAGCTTGAGGACAAGTTGGCTCTGAAGGATGGGAGAGTTGTAGTATAATAACCCCCCATGGCGATATCATTTCATAATGGTGGCGGTAACTTCTCTTAATCAAGGCGGAGACTCCCAAAATGACAGTGGCGACAGTCTCAGAAGACTTTGTGGCGATGGCGTTTTCATGATGGCAACAAAAGCTGAATCAAAGAAGATTAAAGTACTTCCATGACGCCGTGGAACATCAATCGCCTTCTTTAAACCTAAGGAGTACTCCCAAGTATTCACTTTGTTTATCGAAGTCCGTTCCTAGAAGTTACTCCTAGTTAACGCTATGGCGATGACTGGCCTCCCACGCCACAACAGATAAGGCAGTAATGGACGCCCCGCACAGTAACCAGCGCCATCAGTCACTTCCATCTCCACGTGCCCAGCTGGAATAGTACAAGTCGGTTGAATTAATTGGAAAAAGAATATCAGAACAGTACGATTTGGTTGGGATTATTCCTGGTCCCCATTTGGCACTTGGGATTTTCTTGTATTATTGGATTTTTCGTTATTATCGGATATTGGAGCCTATATAAGGCCTGAGACTTGTAATTGCAAGGGTATTGAGGAATTGAATAAAATCTGAATTCCCTTCTCCATTTCAGTCTGCGTAGCTCCTCATCTCTAGTTCTAACTTCTCACCCCCTTTCACCTTCACTTGCTCTGTCCTCATCTTCCTCGTCTGATTCTCATCCCCTTCCCATTCTTCCTCACCTCTACTCTATCAATCTCACCTTCAATTCACCAGAACTTCTAGCTCATATCCAGTTACTTACTACCCAATTACCCATTATACTACAAAGCATTGCATATCTTAAGGTTTAATGTCAGTCATAATCCTGATCTGAAACATACTGATTGTGTATGGAAAATATTCATTGAGGGAGCAGCAAAAACGGTAACTCTTTCCACAAAAAATATCCTACTTACTCTGTCAAACCAGCTAGCTTGAAATTCCCTAGGCCTCCAGCAAAACACTGACAAGGAGACCATAGGAACATGGAAGCAGCCCACCTAAATCAGACTGGCTAAATGGATTCGTTGCTACATGCAACTTTGTCGTATGATTTATCCTCTACTCGCACCAAATCAACCACATCCTACTCTGTGTTGCCTACCACCTTTTGTGCATTCCATGCGCAACCCCTTGGCCCTAGGTTCTGAGCAAATAAGTTTCCCATTTCTCCATTAGGTTTTTCAGTATTTTCAGCAGCCTTTTCTTTGCACCTCTATTGTTCTCCTTGGCTTCTTAAAAAAAACTACAATCAAATGAAACCAAATTAAGCCTTCTTCAACTTTGTAAGGCTCCCTACACCATTGCAAGTAATGCCTTTTAATCCCCCCCCCCCCCCCCAACATGAGTATACGGAAGAGATCTCCGTGCATCTCTCACTCAAAAGATACCTCGCTTCAAACTCTTTTTTTTTTTTGCTTCAATCTCTCACTCACTCGCGCGCGCGCGCATGCTACTGTTTGCATACTGGGATGTGATCACATTACTTGGCCAGATTGTTTAAACTTTAAAGCTATTCCACCCATAGTTTGTTTAAAGCTCCTCCTCTCCAACCCCACCCCCAAAAAAAGAAAAAAAGAAATGTACGTATCCCTCATTCTCCTTCAATGACATGCCTCTCTCTCTCTCTCTCTCTCGGGGTACTTGTGGTTGTTGAAGGGAGGTAGGGCAGAGGGGTGTGGAAACAATTTTGAGACTCAAAGACTTAATAGTCCAAGGAAATAACTTACACAACGAGAAATGCTAGTACGAAAAAACCGTACTGCAGCAACTACCAGATATCTTTCTCTTCTTTTTGTTAGAAGCAACACTTCATCGAACACATTGTTTAGGAGAAAGTTGCACCTGAAACAGGATAGTTCAAAAGACTTGTGTCAGTAGCTAAACTTCAAGTTGTTTCATGAGAACAGAGGATGAAGAATTACTTTATTCTGTTTGGATGGTGCATGACACAGAAGCAAAGCAACTCAGTGATGTTTAATAGAATCTCAGGCTTTGCACTAGAGAATTTTGTATCATTTCTGTCCACGGATTTCTCACGCCGATCTGCTTCCACAGAGCATGATCCCGTGATAACTTCAATCAACTGACTCAAGTGTTTTTCATAGAAAATCTCTACAATAGTATCTTTCTGCACCCAAAACAACCAAAGTGAGCAGGATACAAAGGAAATCTAATGCAAGCATAAGAAAGAACATACATAACACAAGCATAATTCATTCAAAAGGTATTCACAGAACTCTGTGATGGCAAATTTTAAATACAGTTAAAACAATTTTTCATCCTGACAAACAGGTTTTGAAGAGAAATCCTAAAATATCTTGGCCCAAGCAACTAGCTAATCCGGCCACTCTGTGCTGCAAGTGCAAACACAAAATAACCAATTATGCAAATAATGCATGAGGATGAGCTATCAAAATGCTATTTGTTGGATATGGGGGACGCAGCTAGCTTGAGCAATCATGCCTTTGCCACTGGAGACGCCTTAGAAGTCCAAAATAGATGTTAATCATGGTCTAAACCTTCTTTCTTCTATCAAAGAGTAAGAGCACTTGCGCACAAACAAAACTACCATCCAACCATAAATATTCCCTGAACTATCCATCATCATATGTTGTCTGGAAAAAAAGAAAAAACAGATGTGTATGCCAATCTACCTCACTAGTTCTCTTTGTTCAAATAACTCCCTTCATTTGAAATCAAAAATCGATTATTTGTAAGGAACTAATGGTCCCCTTTTCAGGAATAGGATATTGTTACTCTCGGATAAAGCACAGGTTGGTAAACCACTAATCACCAATAAGTAGAGCACCTTGGTGGCAAGAGAAATTATTTTTTTACAGACCAACTCATTATTCAGTTTAAGTATTCGATTCAAATCGTCTTCTCCAAGCATCATTCAAATTAACCGGACTTCAGTGTGCTTCTAACACGTGAAACACACTGCCAAGTGATCCTCCTCACACAAGTTCAGATGTACTTGCTTATTTTTGTACTTACAGTTTTATTTTCCAACTATTTTTTCAATTAAAAAGAACAAAAGAAAAGAATATTTCTAGTAGATTCTTCATCTTTACAAAAAAGGAATAATTAATAGTGACACATTCATAAAAAAAACAATTAAAAAGAACGAAAGAAAAGAATATATCTACTTCTAGTAGTTTCTTTGTGTGTACAAAAAAAAAGAGTAATTAACTTTGATAGGTTCATTAAGAAAATCCTTTTGTAGTGAATGATTTATTACTGTTGTCTCAACAGTAAAAAGCCCATATCAAAGAAGAGTTCCAGCCATAGGAAACAATATGCAGTGCAGACGGCGGAAACATTGTGGACTACAAGAAATAACGGAAATGTGAACCTGTGGCCCAGATAATGTATATGAATCCAATAAACAGCGGAGAATATCAAGAAACTGGCAATGCATGTCATCTCCAAAATCAGTTATCATGCCTCGAATCTGCATACATGAGATCAAGCTACAGATTACTTTCTCAAATGAATAATGTTAAAAAACCAGGGACATAATAAGACCAATTCAGAATGAGGATTTAAACAACACAAAACCATAACGAGATGGCAACACCATAGTTAGTGTTAACCTATGTGATACGATGATAGAATATGACGAGAATACACAAACCCTAGGAGGTACACAGTTAGTAATCGGGACAAACAGGGGTACACTGTTCAAGGCCCAAAACAGGGATTACCTAAATTCTCCATCTATAAAAAAAAATCCATGAGTAGCATGATTATGGAATTGACACCCATCACCGATAAATCACAAGTAGAACGCTCACACTTTATTGTCACGTTCCTATACATTCTCATAGATTGTTACCTATTAGCATACGTTATCAGTACGTTGGAGATATATATTTGTTATATAAATTGTTATATTGTTTATTGTTATTATACGACTAGATTTTTTTTCTATTATTATTTTTAGCTCAAACCTAGTCTCTGGATTAGGTTAGGACAATGTGTATTAGGTAGCCAATAGACAACACACTAATATTGTTGGATCCTGTGTGCATATATCCTATCGATACGTATAGCAAACCTCATCCAGTGGGAAGTGGTCGAGTTGTTGTTGTAATGAAAGGATCAAAGATGAAATTGAAGCAACAGCTACAACTCTAAAATCTGGTCCCAAATTCAAGTCCAGCAGTATCGCTTACATCATCTACTTTTAGCTTTCACCACTACCCGTTACAATTAGAGTATTGTTTCATTTCTTAAAAAAGTGAAAAGCAGAAAGAGAAAGAGAGGAGCGAAGGAAGAGAGAGGACGAGGGAGGGAGGGAGGGAGAGGGATAGAAGAGAATTACAGAAAATAATGTTAGGGAGTCAATCACGGGGAAAGGACTGGAATGAACAGAAGGACATGGAGATAAACCATGTTGAAACTAATGGATAAAAAGCAACCAAATGAGAAAAATGCTATGGCAAGAGCTCCATGTGCAGAGATGAAAAGAAAAAAGCACTATAAGTAATAAGTTTAAAAGTTCTTGCACCAGCAATCAGATTAGGCAAAACATAGATCTCATCACAGGAAAAGAAGTTTCATTAATGCCTAAAAGCATCTAAAAGATCTTCAAGACTGCCTAGGCAATCGTAATAAAAGAAGATACAGGAAATTAAGCACAAATTATGTAAACTTCGGGCTTCTGCAGAAAAAAATAAAAGTTGTCCAGTTAATTATGCTTCTATTCTTTCATTACAGGGGCATTCTCCGCACACACAAAAAAACCTAGGGCATGAAGTGCTGTTTCCAGGACTTTCACAAGATTGAAGGGAAAGGGTGCAATGTGTTGATAGAAACTGCAAAAGCTTCAAAGAATGTACCAGAAGCCCAAGAAGGGGAATTCCCTCTGGCCGAATAACATAAGAATGCAAAAGGCTTGGATCTTGATTCAGGAGAAGGATAAGAATGTCTGTCCTGCAGCCATCAGACGTATCAAATAATCTGTCACCCCAGCGCAAAATGGAAGGCATCCAAATGGGTTACAGAACAACTGACATTAACTAACTACATAAAAGAAGCAGCTCGGGTTTATCCTTTACCCAATAAATACTAGCTGTTTGTCTTCACTCTGCAAAATGTCCATGATGATGTCGATTATGCCTTCATTTACAAGTTCCCTACAAGCAAGAAGTGGCAGGAACAACAAAAATCAACACCTGCAGAAATTTCCTCAGCAGAAACCTGAAAGAAAAATTCAATACAATGCATTCAAAGATATCACACACTAAACTACTCAAGCATTAGGTTGTAAAATAATTATTAATATGCTGCGAAGGGTTGTATGGCTCACAAACAATAAACCAAGCCAAACCATCAGCACTCTCTCATACAACTTAACATCCAAGTCTGAGATTGTTAGTCTTAAAATGCTTGAACCTTGAAAATGTTTAAGAATTGCTTTATATCCAATGAGCTTAATTAAATTTAACATGGGTTCTATTTATGCTATGACTAACAATCAGGCTTTAAAAGGCTCAATCTTCACAATAGAGCCAAGTCCAAAACATACAAGAAGTACTATGTTGAGTGAGAATTCAGTCCACAACTTCAATAGTTTTACTTCTCTCTGTTGGAATTTAAGTCTCACACTTGAGGGAGTTCATTTTTTGCATTTGTCTTTGGCCTTTATTGATTTGTTTTTTTTTTATACATTACCATACATTGTCATCCATTGTCATATGTTGGATATACATATTGTTATATATTATATTAATATATATTATTATTATATTTGGTTCAAACCTAATCAGGTTTGGGTAGTACTTACCCGACAAATATACCTATCGAATCTTATATGTATATGTCCTATGAATACGTATGGCCAATCCCACCCAGTGGGAAGTGGTCGTGATGATGATGATGACGACGACGACTTAAGGGGTGGCCCAATTATAATATAGTCTCTGGGCAAAATGATAAAAATAGAATGGACCATCAAATGATATGAACTAAAATAGGGACGTACCTGAACAGATGCAGTTGTTGATCCATTTGCAAACTCTTGCTTAAAGTGCAGAACTCATGTAAGAAAAGCACCTGATTTGATTCAAACTACAGATAAGACTACCAACAGCAGTACACTTAAGAGTATGAATAACTGCTAGATAAGACTACAGATAAGACTACCAAAGCTCTTATCTAGAACTCACTGCTAACACGAGAAATGGTCTACTATCCTAAATTCTCCATCCATCTCGACAAGTTCAAAATAGGGTTACACTCCACAACCCTCTGGAGCAGACATGATTTACCACTAGAACTCATAGCTCACAATCATCTTCACTTGGACCTCATTACTGCTCTCAAAACCAGCATTAACAGCACATGACAGGTTGATACCCTTTTTTTTATGGTCGACTAACTTATATAGGCCAAAGTAAAATTTAGGAACTTCTTACACCTGAGCTAAGTCAAGGATTGACATGGAACCCACCCCTGCCAATACCTCAAGGTGCAAAACCACTAAGGAAAAAGTGTGTTGTGCTCCTATTCAAACTATCGTCTGTTAATACTTTCTCAGATGAGATGGAAAGTCACTTGATTATGAACCAAGTAAACAACTATCTAAGAACTGGCAATTTCGATTGTCGGACATAATTTAAAAATCACGAGTTGATCCTTTTTCCCAACTAAATACAGGGGCCGGCTGCATTCACAACATTTAAGATGTCCTAAATAGTGTCATCTTTCACGTGACAAGAACACTAACAAGTGTATAGCTGGAAAAAGACAAATAACCAAGGCTTATTTGAATATATTGACTGCACAAAGCTTATGGTGAGAATAGGCCATGGAGGACAGAATCCAAAGGTACATAGAATTTCAAGGATCAAAGCGTCAAGGCTATTAACTCACAAACCAACACACCTACCCAACCCCCGGCTCGGGTGCCCAAATAACCCCAATACACATAAAAGATAAGCAACAATTTGAACCACTGAAATTGGCCTAATATTTGCATGACAGACAACCACTATCAAAGTCTCTGCAGGGCTGAATTCAGAGAAGTTGGATTAAACTTTCTGGGAATTAAATAGGCATTGAGCGATACAACAACAAATAATCACCAGACTAAGCCTTTATCCCACTAGGGGTGCATTGCACAATACACCAAATGCAACGGAAGAAGCCAGAAGTCTTAATAGAGAAATTTCCAGAACAGCAGTTAGACTAGTGGATATTGCAACAGAGGAATTTTTAGCACAGCAGACTAGTGGATATTATTTGCAAAATTGTCTGATGATTACAAATACTTGACTCTGCACATGAAATAGTTCTGGCTCGCAGAGAGGAACTGCACCATAGTTTCTTATACATGGACTATGGACAGGTGTAGACATAGTACAACAGGACCCTCGAGATAAACTGATTAAGTCAGGCATCCCACACCTAATTGTCAGGATGTAAAATATACCACCTAGTTGTTTCCATATTTCTCCCCTGAACCTTCATGATGGGAAATGCCAAATACATTCCTCCGCATATATGATGGGGAACACACACACCTCCCAAGGAGCCCAACTTGTTTTAATCTTTGAATCCAGTTTACTTTAAAATTTTCATGTTTGGTTGTTTTTATTTATTTACTTAGATAGATTTGGTTAGGAAGGTTCTAGATGTTGTAGGTTCTTTAAATAGTTCTTTAAATAGAGTCGTAGGGTCTCATTTGTTGTTTGTTCTTGGATTATGAATTAATTCTTTTGAGATTAGTTTGTTGGACATTAGTTCTGCAATAATTGGTATCAAAGCAGGTTAGCTCGCGCCTCTGCCAATGTTGAGCGGGGTTCTGCCAATGTTGAGCGGGGTGGCAAAGTTGCCACCCATAGCAGCTAGCTCACCACTAGTGCCCACCAACCCTACCACCACAAACCCCCATCCACCAACAAAAAAAAGGAACAGAGCTCTACCACCACGACCCATATACCGTTGCCCATGCCGACAAACTATCACGATTAGAATCAAAAGACCCCATATAACAATAGCGCTTAACCAATTTCTCCATCACTCAACTCGATACTTCTGAAACTTCGATTTTCAAATATCGAAACAACTGTGGAATCAGAAAACCCACCAAAATTTGCCAAACTGCTGCCATCTACCACCACTAGACATCAACAGAAATATAAAAAACTCTAGTATAATAACCAAAGGCCCAAACCAATTTCACTCAATTTATTGCCACAAAAAAATCTCGATTTTGGAGATTTTTTTAAAAAAACCAAAAGCACTAGTGAAAGGTTAGTGAGTCTACCATAATTCACCAGCACCAGACACCACCATAGCTCCTTCCGACACAAACAGACTCCACCCATTAACCACCAGTGCCTGATCTACCTATCATCGCCGCTGCAAGTAATTTTTATCGAGGGTTCCCCCCTACCAAGAATTTCTCATCTTCATATCTGATCAAACTCATTCACCATCGGATTAAGCACCTATCAGCCGAATATGATTTACACCCATATTCTGCTGTTTATTATTTGTGAGCAAACATGGCTAACAAGGAACAGTTTGAACCAATTCAAAAGTTTGAACGAGCTTCTACAATGGAAAAAGCAGACGATTGATTATCAACGTCGGTTTGACAAAAGGATCGAAGATTTGACAGCTTCGAGGGATGAGGAATTTGGTGGCTATTATGAGATTATTGAACCAAAGGATGTCGGCGATCCGGACTCTGTTCTAAAAATCCCCGCCTGGGGCCGTCAAGGCCCCGCCTAGACGCTAGCCCCCCCTCGACCGCCCGACTAGCGCTTAGGCGCTAAACCCCTCTGTGAGATATAAAAATATTATATATATATATATATATATATACACACACACTAGATATTACTCGTGTTTTCGACACGATGATCACTTCATTCCCTTTACCATTTTTAATCTTATTTAGACCATTTTAAAAAATTTAAAAAAATTATTTCTCCTCTCTTTCTATTTTTCTCTCCTCTCCCTCTCTCTCTCCCTCTCCCTCTTCCTCTCCCTCTCTCTTCCCTTTCCCTTTCTCCTCTCTACTTGTCCAAGTAGGACAACTTTTTGTCCATGTAGGATTGCCTTCAAAATTCAAAAATCATCTTCATTTATATTATAGATATCTTTAAAATAAAGAGATATATAATTAATGCTACATATTAATATTTTTACCTTCATTATTTTTACTATTTCTTATTATTATTGGCCATTTGAGCTTTTTGGATTATATTTATTTATTTATTGTTCTACTTAGTCAGGTTTTAAAGGACATGAGGAAAAATATTATTAAAAAAATAAAAAAATCGCATAATTTCTAGGCCCCGATTAATTTCCGATTAATCCTTCTAGACGCTAGGCCCCCTCGACCGTTCGACTAGCGCAACGCTTTTTAGAACCTTGGCTCATCCAGGGATAATTGCCACTACTGCTACTACTTCGGATACTCTAGTCATCTTGATACAACCTGCCTCTAATGTCCCTATGCCACAACCTCCTGCCGCCACAGTAAACCAAACTATGGTATTAAGGTTTCTATGCCTGATTTCACTAGAGGAGCCAGACGAGGTGTATGGCTGGATCAATCAGATCGAAATGTTTTCACCTATTGGTCTGTACAAGCTGAAGACAAGGTGCATATGACTAAAACATACATTAAGGGTTATGCGACTTCTTGGTGTGCCAACAATTCTAGCATGGAATCCGTTGAAGACCATGTTGGTGCGAAAATTCATCCAAGTCAATTATGAACGTGATGTTTACTCTTGGTTGTGTAGTATAACCCAAAACAAGGATGTATAATTAGCAGCTCACAGTAATTTTCAAGAGAACAACAACGCATAATCAGATAGATAGTGGACTTCGTTAAGGAGTTCAGCTGAAACTACATGGACTTAGATTTCAATCAGTTGGTGAAGCAACATCTTATGCTAAGGTAGGGGAATAAGAACACAGGTGCCACAAGGACAACCTAAAAGGACACAAGGTTGATAGTACACCTCTATCTTTAACTCCACTGAAGCAGTTGGAATCACTGAGAAAGCTGGAGAACAAGAATGACCGGGACGAGAATGAGATACCCATTGAATGCTACAGCTGCGGCAAGTGGGGATATTCATATAGGATTAGGAAGTGCCCTAAAAGAGTAACTATTGTGGAGAAGAATAAGAGTGAAAGTGAATAATCTGTTGATGAAGTTCTAGACCTTTTGGAAGGAATAATTGCATTTGAGGGAGGTGAAGAGGAAGGAAATAAAGACGAAACAGATGAGCCTTTCCACCGGATCCCACAATCTTTTTGCCCATGCAAATAAGTTCTCACAATCTTCTCGTTCAGTGGGATCTTCATATACATACTCTTCATTTAGGGGTTCCTTTTTCAAACGGGAGAGCATGATGGGAACGCAAACACATACCTCCACATCATTAAAGCTCAAGTCTAGGGAGCCCAACTTATTATTTATTCTTAAATTTTGACGTTTGTTGTTTTTATTTATTCACTTAAATAGATTTGGTTAGGAAGGTTCTAGATGTCGTAAATTCTTCATATAGTGTCGTAGGTTCTTCATATAGAGTCATAGCTTCTTCAGTGTCCTAGCCTCCTAGGATCTTTTTGTTTTCAGTCTTGGATTATAATAATTCTTTTGAGATTGGTTTGTTGGACATTGGTTCCACATCACTTCACGTATAAACAGTCCACAACACTACTGCATTTTCACCAGATTGCAGAAGCAAGTATTAAAACAAGGATGCACAGATGAAAAAAAGAGCAATAACAACAGCTCCAATCCATAAGTGAATTGATTTCCCATCAAAAAAAAAAAAATCCACAAGTGAATTGTTATAATCAAGAAAAATAATGTGGAAATCCACAAATTTGTCTTATAAGTTTCAGAAGGTGGCATGAAGCACCAGGAACACCACAACAAAAGCATACTAGAAAGATGGAGAGGAAACGCTAATGAAAAAGAACACCATGTTAGCATCAACAAGAAGTGGAAAATTTCAGACAGTCAAGAAACCTAGAAGAGGATGAAACATAATTTCAAGTAATTACCAGATTTTTCTTAGACTCTACTTCAGTGTTCAGAGATTTCAACCGGGCAAACAATTCCTGAATGAACGTATTGTCATCCTTTAATAAAGAAACAACCTGCAAGAAAAAATATAGCCACCAAGTCACCCAACTAAAGAAAAGCACCAAATCAAAGATCAAAATGATCTTAGGTGGTCAAACTAAAAGCTTTTCCTTACAGCGGCATTATTCGCATGTATCATGGAATTGAGAGTAGAAATTGTGGCCTCATCCAATGCTCTAGGTAAAACCACATCCTATGAAAGACAGCAAATGGTTGGTGACAATGATCTTATTCCACAAACAAAAATAGCCAACTCTCACAAGCAATATGAACCTTAATATAACCAACTCTATAACTCTGGTGTATCTTAGAGAGAACAAGCCGATCTTTAATTGGTATGGCCTGCGTACAATAATCTGAATCAAAAACAAGATGAAACATGCACTATAACCAGAATATTATCAGAAGAATATGATCATTGCCTCCACTATTCCACCCAATCCTCACTACATAGGGAACATAAAAAATAGAAGGGTCGGAAACATCTCATCTTACCTCCTTAAAAACCACATGCTCGTTGAGAAAATTTCGATGGTGGGCATGAGGGACCTTGGGCTCATCTATAGTCAATATTCCATGTTTCCCAGCAATCAGAAGACGGAAGTCACGGAACAAAACAAAAAGCATGATCAACAACATAATTGAGTACTTCTCAATAGAAGCTTTCAAAAGAGACCATTTGTACAACCAGTATGGTACTTTTTGAATACTACATGCAGCAAGATCTGATTACCAATCTGGGTATGAAATTCTAAATGTAATATATTCTATTATGTATAATTGCCAACCATACACAGAAGAGACGGATACACATATTAATAAGAACATTTTCAAACATGTGTATTAAACAACAGCGAAAAAACGGGTACGCATTTGAAACCAAGCGGCATAATCCTTCCAGATAAGGTGGGGGCAGCTATAGGATTGCTCAACATTGCTATGGTTTACTAGCCATATCCTTTGAAAGCATCATTATGATTCCAATTCCTCTATATAAAGGCCACATAGAAATCAGCATTCTAGTCTCCACTTATAAACATCTTGGTACTTGTCTACTTGATCAAAACACTCTTCCTTTCCGAATTCCAAACAAGTGTAAGTCACTACTGTTAAGTCGGGAAAATCTAAGTCTGCGTTTGGTTTACTGCGTTTTCTATTTTCTGTGTTTTCTGTTTTGCAGAAAATAAAAAACACGTTTGGTATGAATTTTCTGTTTTCTGTTTTCTAAAAACAGAAAACAGTTTTTAGTTCAAAATCTTCAAAATGTAGAAAACGACAA